>JAODAL010055549.1:0-23880 GCA_025379985.1 Phyllomedusa bahiana
CCACTTAACCCTACATTTTCTCTGACAAGTCCCCCCTTTTTCGTCTCATTTTTAAGAAACTGCAAAGGGTGCTTTCACATGAGAGGTTGGCGGATGGGGCGCTGCCCACTCCCACAAGGGAGATTGGTCTTCATTCAGCCATGACATGTTATGATTGAAGCTTTCTGTGGCATCACCGTACCCCCATGCATCTCTCAAAAATCATTGATTTATTTATTTTTTTAAGTTGGAGTCTCCAAAGTGTTAAAATTTTCCTCTAGAGAGTCTAGCTGAGCCATATACATAGTATAAGCGGTTACTGGATTGTTGACAGTTTTAGTGATTATACTGTGCAGTAGAGGTAAACAATAAAATCCCACAACCAGATCGGCTAATATTATTAGTCCAAGGGCTACAAATGAATTTGCGGTAAATGTAACTCATCTTCCAAACATCCCTCTCAGCCAGATAGAAAATGGGTCATTTATTCTGGTATTCTTAGTTCGTTAGTAAGAGATGTCGACTTCATTACAACTCTATTAATGCTTCTCTCTGGGGCTGGATTATTAGGTATATATGTGCAACATATTGTATTAATCATTGTTCAAACCTCCCTTTTTCAGCTAAAAGCATGTTATATGCCATTCTGTTTTGGAAAGTCATGGATGAAGTGGGTCCAACAATTCCCCTGACCGCATCCCTAGTGTAGTTATAAAACTTCTGTTCATTAGAGTACAGTTTTAACCAAGCAACATTTTTATTGATGGTGACTTGGGGGAAAATAGACTCAAACTCTGCTGCTATCTCATTACAGATTCTAAATTCATCTGGGACTCCTTGTTGCACTCCAATTGCATCTATGTAAACATGAGGATCGAGGGATGCCTTAGTGCTGATCTCTTTTTCCTGGAACACATATGTTCTGTAACAATTTTTCCAGTATTGGAGAGGGAAAGTATGTGGAAAGGCATACGTAATTTTACAGGGGTACATTCTCCTCTCCATTTAAACCTCAATCTCTGTCTGATTTTACCATCAGCAAAAAGTCACCAGATATCAGCTCTTGATCTGACCTGATTACATATAAGAAACTACCCTTTCTCATGTGTTTATAATATGGGGAAATAAGAAAATTGGTGACACTTTCATTGCTAACAAACGTTGCTGTCCTCTTCTCCAATTAGCAACCAAGTGAGCAAAAATGGGGGCCAGTTGAGCCAAGGGGAGTGGGATTGGCTGTGTTGTGCTGTTGAAATGAAATGTGGAGAGGAGATGCTATTATTATTACTGAAGCAGGATTTAACTTGACTTATTATTTTTATTGACTTGATATAATCTTATCACAATTATATTTAACATGATAACCTAGGATCATCTACTTTTGTACTCTTCACGTATATCACGTATAAATCAATCATATAAAACAACTATGAAAGAAGATTAGTGATTAGCGATTGCGTCAACTATCGTCATCGGGTCAATAGTCGATATCGTCAATTATCATGCCGATATCCGATAGTCGATAATAGATTATCGCCGATGACCATTAAAGTCTATGGGAGAGGAACAACACCTTCATTCTTACACCCAAACAGGGCTGGAGAAGCTGGAATTAACATCCACAACAGTAAACTGGATACGTGCTACATCTTAGGCAACACAATTAGGTTATAAAAGTCACAGAAAAAAAGTCACAGACCATTCACTATTCCTGTCTTGTACCACAGCATGACCCTTAAACCTGCATGACCCACAAATTAAAAAGTGCCAGAAGGCAGTATGATTTGAACCATCATTTTACTTAACTGGACATTGACTATCCCTGTCCTGGAACGCAGCATGACCCTTAAACCTGTCTGACCCACAGATTAAAAAGTGCCAGAAAAAGGAGTCTTTCAACTACAATTTTTAGGATGGAATCCCACCACGTCATAGTTTCATAGTTTCATAGTTTGTAAGGCTAAAAAAAAGACAAGTCGTCCATCTAGTTCAGCCTGTTGTGCTAAGGTGTTGATCTAGAGGAAGGCAAAAACCCCCAATGAGGTAGAAGCCAATTGTCCTCATTTTAGGGAAAAATTCCTTCCTGACTCCTATCCTGCAATCAGAAAAATCCCTGGATCAATGACCCCTCTCCTGAATCCTAGTCACTATAACTTGTTATATTATTACGCTCCAGAAATGCATCCAAACCCTTTTTGAACTCGGTTATTGAATTCACCATGACCAGTCCCTCTGGCAGAGAATTCCATAGTCTCACTGCTCTTACAGTAAAGAATCCCTTTCTATGTTTATGTAGAAACTTTCGTTCCTCAAGACGTAAAGGATGCCCCCTTGTTCTAGATACAGCCCTGTGTATAAATAAATCTTGGGAGAGATCTCTATATTGACCTTTGATGTATTTAAACATATTTATTATGTCCCCCCGAAGCCTTCTTTCTCTAAACAAATAACCCTAATCTTGCCAATCTTTCTGTGTACTGTAGTCCACCCAGTCCTTTTATTATTTTTTGTTGCCCGCCTTTGTACCTGTTCAAGCTCTACAATGTCTTTCCTGTGCACTGGTGCCCAAAACTGTACACAATATTCCATGTGTGGTCTAACCAGTGACTTGTATAATGGGAGAATAATGTTCTCATCATGCGCATCTATGCCCCTTTTAATGCACCCCATGATTCCTATTTGCTTTGGCTGCTGCTGCCTGACACTGGCTGCTACAATTAAGTTTACTGTCCACCAGGATTCCCAAGTCCTTCTCCATGTCACTTTTACCCAGTGTTTTTCCATTTAACATGTAATTATGTACTGGATTTCTCTTCCCCATGTGCATAACCTTGCATTTATCAGTGTTAAACCTCATCTGCCATTTCCCTGCCCAGGTCTTTGTTTCTCCTTTTTTTTATTGTATTAAATGGGTTGTATCACTACAGGGATTGCTAGCTATGTTAAAAATCTTGCAAAAACAAGTTATTTTGCAATATGTGTCCATTAACAGTGTCCTACCTATTCCTGTTTTTGACAGCACCATCACCCTTGAGCCACGCTTGACAATTGTGAAGAACAAATGTCTGTTAGAAACCACATTTTTTAGAATAGGACCTGCAGCATAGCTGCATTTCACAGCAATATGCCCCCAAAAATTCAAAACATGACCCTTGAGCCACTCTTGAAAATTGTGAAGAACAAATTTCTGTTAGAAACCACATTTGTTTTATAATAGGACCTGTAGTATTGCTACATTTCACAGCAGCATTACCCCAAAAAATTATAAAAGTGACTTCTCAGCCAATGTTAAAAATTGTGAGGGAGAAATGCCACTTAGAAGCCACATTTCTGTTCCAAAGGACTATGATTATAGCTGTATCTTACAGCACCATGACTCCAAAACCATTGACAATGCGAAAAATTCTAAAGATAAAGGGCAACATGTCCCAACACGCCAACGCCAGTTTTTTGCCTTGGCAGGCAAGGGCCATGACGTGGCGGAACCCATCTGTGTCCACCAGACAGAACGGCAACATTTCCAAGGCCAAAAGCCTGGCAATGCCGACATTCAGGCTTTTGGCTTGGGATGGTTTTGTTAAAGTGTTTCTTCTGCTCCCAAACCTGGTAGACAGAAGGCTGACTGCTAGACTGGCCGCTGTACGGCATTCAGGTCATCAAACTGGTGGAAGGAGAAGGGGTAGGATGGGTCTCTGGTGGTGCTGGTGGTACTCGGGCGACGGTGGAGGCTGAAGCGGAGGCTGATCCTTGATCATGACTCTGAGAGACATGGGCAGCTGAGGAACGCTTGGTGGTGGCGGAGGAGGAGGAGGCGGAGACAGAGGGTGTGACAGTGGTTGGAAGCCCGGCATCAGTGTGGCCTTTTTTGGCCAAGTGTTCCCTCCATTTCAACTCATGCATTCGCTGCATGTGACTAGACATGTTGGTGGTGGTTAAACACCTAAAATTCTTCCCTCTACTAATGCGTTTACATCAAAGGCGGCATATGACATCATTGGGTGAATCAGAAGCTTGCTAGAAAAAGGGCTGGACCTTTTTCGACAGCGACAAGCGAGGAGCGGTGTTTCCGCTGATCGTGGCTGGCGGAATAATCTCAGCAGACTTGTGCGACCTCCCTCTCCCTTTTTGAGGCGGGAGTCATACTGACAGTACCCCATCATCTTTCTCCTCGTCCAGTGATGAAGCGCTCACGAGCAAATTCTGCTGAAAAGACCACGTTGGATCTGCAATGTCATCATCATCATCATCATCAACACAGGTGACTTCCTGTCCTGACATTCTGCATCCTGGAGCTGCGGGCTACAAGCAACAGGCACTGAAAGGCGTTGCCGACCGCCCAGGATTTTTGTTGAATGACCGGCTTCCTTCTCCTCCTCTGATGGCATCAGTAACTGGGCGTCATAGCAGACAAAATCATCCTCTTTGGCCTCTTGATCTTTGGAAATGCCTTCTGACCCCAACCGCATTTTGTAATCATAGACGTCTTCAGAAAATGGATTATCCACAGTGGTGGGTACACGAGTTGACATTTGGGCTGCCTTCACTTCATGTTGGACGGATGCTGACGATGATGATGACGACATTTGTGGCCGTGACTGGGAATACGAGGAAGTAAGACTGCTGGATGCAGGTTGCATTAACCACTGAAGAACAGATTGGCGACGCTGTTCGTTACTGAGATTCACAGGGTCCTGACCCAGCGGTGACAGGCCTGACGGTCCTGCAACCGACGATCCGCTGGCTTGGGTGTTGTAGCCAGCACTGAAAGGAGCACCTTCTCTCGTACTTCTACCTCTATGTCCTACACCCCTCTTTGCTTGCTTACCACCTGAATTTCGCTCCATGTTCAGTAAGATAAAAATTTAAGAAGGTATGGAAGAGTTTTTGACAGTCACATATTAAAAAACGGCAAATCACAGCTATTCTTAAATCCCTCTAATTTCCTACAGCCAACTAGAATTAGAAACTGAAATGTTTCTAGCGAATACCTGTGAAATGGTGGAAGAACCATAAGACAAAATCAACAGTGTTCTTCCTTCAGTCCCAGGGATTTACAACTGCCAAGTAGGACTAGGAATTGATAGTTTTTAACAAAATATCATACAAGTGCGCCAAACTGAGATTCAACGAGCGCAATAAAACTATTCAGAAGTTACACTGATGAGAAATTGCGTCTTTTGCAGCAATGACAAACGAGAACAGTTGCTGGAACATTTTTCAGAATTGTTGTACAACGTGGCTATTTGAAAAAAACTAGGGCCGCACCACGTGAAATACAACTATTTAAAAGTTATACAGATAACAAACAGTGGTTTTTGCACCAATGAAATACACCAACAGTAACTACAAAATTTCTGTATCCAAATTTAAGTACATGGTGGCTATTTGAAAAATACTGGGGCGAAACAAAGTGCAATACAGCTATTTAAATGTTATAAGGATAATAAAAGGGGTTTTTTTGCACCAATAAATGCAAAAGCATTTACCACAAAATTTCTGTATTAAAATTTAAGTACAAGGGGGCTCTTTGAACAAAACTTGCCGCACCAAAGTGAAATACAGTTTTTTTTAAATGTTATACGGATAATAAAAGGTTTTTTTTTGCACCTATGAAATACCCCTGCAATTACAGAAAATTTTCTTATCCTAATAAATTACAAGGTAGGTCTTTGAAAAAAAATTCCTGCCCCAAAGTGAAAAACACCTAAAAAAAATGTGTACGGAAAAAAAGGTGCTTTTGCACCTATGAAATACCCCTCAATTACTAGCAAATTTCTGTATCCTAATATAATACAAATTTGGGTCTTTGAACAAAAATGGCCTGCCCCAAATGAAAAACACCTAATAAAAAATGTGTGCGGATAATAAAAGGGGGGTTTTTGCACCTATAAAAATACACCGAAATTACTACAAATTTCTTACCCAAATTAAATACAAGATGGGTTTTTGAACAAAAATGGGCTGTCCAAAAAGGAAAAAACACCTATTCAAATGTTTATGGATAATAAAAAAGGGTTTTTTTTGCACCTTAAAATAACTTGAAATTTCCCAAGAAAATTTCTGTATCCAATAAATACAAGGTGGTCCTAAACAAAAAGGGCCTTTCTCCAAAGTGAAAAACACCTAATTAAAATGTGCACGGAAAAAAAAGGGGTGGATTTGCACCTATATAAACACCTCAATTACTAGAAATTTTCGTATCCTAATAAAAAAAGGGGGTCTTTGAACAAAAGGCCTGCCCAAAGTGAAAAACACCAAATTAAAATGTGGCGATAAAAAAGGGGGGTTTTTGCACCTATGAAAAAAACCCCGCAATTATTTCAAATTTCTTACCCTAATATAATAAAAGGGGGGTCTTTAAAAAAAAATGCCTGCCCAAAGTAAAAAACACCAAATTAAAATGTGTCGGAAAATAAAAGGGGGTTTTGCACCTATAAATAACCGCAATTACTAGCAAATTTCTTATCCTAATATAAGTACAAGGGGTCTTTAAACAAAAATGGCCTGCCCAAAGTGAAAAACACCTAATTAAAATGTGTAGGGATAATAAAAGGGGGGGTTTTCCCCCTAAAAAAAATACACCTCAATTACTACAAATTTTTCTGTATCCTAAAAAAATAAAGGTGGGCCCCTTTGAAAAAAAGGCCCTGCACCAAAGTGAAAAACACCAAATTTAAAATTGTCGGATAATAAAAGGGGTTTTTTTTCCCATGAAATCCCCGAAATTACAAAAATTTCTGTATCCAATTTTTAAATTTTTAAAAAATGGGTTTTTGAACAAAAAAAAATGGCCTGCACCAAATGAAAAAAAAAAAAATTAATGCAGGTTCAAAGCAGAGTCTGGGCTGCACAATATAGCTCTCCTTTCAAAAGCCGCCTGCCCCCTGTGGCCCCAATCCCCCCCCCCCCAAACCCCCTGCGGCTGTACAGCACAAAGCTTCTTTAAAAAAACTCAGCCTAACTAAAACTGAAATTCTCTAATCACCTATGTTCAATGTTCACAGCTAAAAGCTTAGTTGTCTGGTTTAATAAAGAGAACTTGTCTCTGACTAAACTTAGCTGCATGAGGGGAGATCTAGCACACTCCGCTCTAATGAGAGACACTGACATACTGGGGCTGGGCCCGTTCATTGCAAAACAAGGGGCATGTGATTTTTCCCGCCAAAGACAACCATCACATCACAGTCATGACTCGCACACCCACCCCTGCTCTATACTCTAAGCTGATTTGTGCCGCCAAAATGAAGAAGCACCGAAAGTGGCGAGATAGAATAGATTATCGCAATTCTCCCTAAATTTTTCGGGTGATCGGAAATTTTCCCATCAACCTAAAAACCGTGGCCAATTTCAAATTTTTTCAATTATAATCGCTCATCCCTAAATAAGATAAAAACTAGGGTCCCCGCAAAATTTTCAAAATAACAAGTCGCACATACTTTTTTTACTCTTTTTCCCCCTACTCACACTGGCATTAATATATCATGTAAAAGAAAAAACCTCTACTAAATATATTGTCCATACATGTATTTTTAAAAAATTTTTTTTTTTAAAACTTTTTAAAAAAATCAGATCCGTTATTTGTTTATATTAGCCATAGGGGTTTTCAGTTCCCTTTCACTGTGGTGTGATAGGAATGTGGATTAATGAAATAAACTGGTCTCAATATTCACTTTTTTCTGGGGAGAGTTTACTCCATGGAAATGTGACAGGGCTGAATAGTTAATTTTCAAAAGTCCAGGGTCTTAACAGACAAGTTTATTTTATCTTATCTAAGGGCTGTCCTTTGTTCCAACAATGAAATATAAGGACTTTACAAGGGGAAGGATAGTACATTTTTCGTTAGAAGAATAAAATGCTTTACTTTTTAAAAAAAAAAACCCCAACAGATATATTACGACCCAGGTATCTCAACATGAAGCCCTTCCAGATGTCCGAATTCTCACTGAATTACTAGAAGGTGAAAGAGTAAGGAGGTTAGAATATAAAGATTTGTGGATAAAAAGCATCCACCCCACCTCCCCCCTCCACAAATAACACCTGAGATTGACATTTTTACAGATTAGTTACTAGGGATTTAGAATCTCTGGCAAAAAACAATCCTGTAATCATCTAGATCAGAGGTTCCCAATAGTGTTGAGCGATTTTTATCGACAAAGTTGAAATCGGCAAGGTTTTTATAGTGATCGAATTTTCCAGATCATGATGCATAATTAAGGTTAAAATACTTAGCATCATCTATTAAGATCGCGCCTTTTTCGAGCGCATCCTGTAATTTTGGCGGCCAGCAAATCAGATTATAGAATTAGAGCAGGTGATATGTGTGTGCGACGTCATGACGAGGGATGTGTTATGGTTGCGAATGGCCTGGAAAATCACATGACCTCCGTTTTACTAGAACAGCGTTTCTGTTTCGAAGCCTCAGTGTCTCTCAGCGTCTCATTAGGGAAAGGACGTGGCGCTCTGCTGTGGCCACACCGCACAGCGAATTATCTATTTCTGCACGAGAAACCTCTGCTATTAGCAGTGATCTCTTCCAATTTAGTTATATTAGAGATTTGAAGATTTAAGTGTAGTTAGCCTAGAAATTTTAAAGCAGCATCTACCGGTTAAAGTCACGGGAGGGAGCGGGGGTGGGTGCCCCCGCGGGCGAACACGGACAAGCTCTGATCATAAAGAACAATGGATAAAGTTCACCAAGACTTAGTGTAGATATTGTAGTGGGGGAATATCTTTAATATTACCAATTTGCTATTGAATTATTTTCCTGGATAATGGGCAGTTCTGAACTTATATGGATAAACATCATTTCTAGTAACTGCAGGGGGGTTTTTTCACTTTGTTAGCTGCAAAACTCCACTTTTATTACAGTAATACATTTCAGATAGGGTTCAAATTTTACCCATTACACCTGGTGATGTTTATAATTTCAACAACCTTGCACTTAAATTACAATCCAGCAATCATGTAGTCACACCAGCACAGGTGTTTGTTGCCAAAAATACCGTGTAAATCGTACTAAAAACATAACAGTTTTTCGTGTTATTTGACTTTTGCGCACCCAGACTTTCATTGACGCAGCAATCTACTAAATCTTAAACAGCAATTTCGTCATATTCACCACAGGATGAATTGAAAGTGCAAAAAATACAGTTATATTATATCAAAACATAACAGTTAACGTGTTTTTTGACTTTTGCAGCACCCAGTACTGTTCATTGACGGCAGCATCTACGTAAATCTTAAACATCAATTCTATATTCAACCACAGGTGAATTGAAAGGTGCAAAAAATACCGTTTATTATATCAAAACATAACATTTACGTGGTTTTTGACTTTTGCGCACACCAGTACTGTTCATTGACGCACATCTACGTAAAATCTTAAAACAGCAATTCTATATTCACCACGGGTGAATTTGAAAGTGCAAAAAATAGCGGGGGGGGGGGGGGGGGGGGGCCGGTTTATTCATCGAAAACATAACAGATACGTGTTTTTTGACTTTTGCGCACCCAGTATCTGTTCCATTGACGCAGCATCTACGTAAATCTTAAAACAGCAATTCTATATTCACCAAAAGGTGAATTGAAAGGTGCAAAAAATACGTGTATTATACGAAAACAATTCAGATACGTGTTTTTTTTGACTTTTGCGCACTCCATTAACTGTTCATTGACGCAGCATCTACGTAAATCTTAAAAACAGCAATTCTTATATTTCACCACAGTGAATTGAAATGTGCAAAAAATACAGTTTATTATAACAAAACATAACAGTTACGTGTTGTTTTTGACTTTGGCGCACCCATACTGTTTCATTGACAGCAGCAGCTACGTAAATCTTAAAACAGCAATTCATATCAACCAACAGGTAATTGAAAGGTGCAAAAATACCGTTATTATATCAAAACATAACAAGATTAACAAACTTGATTTATTGACTTTTGCGCACCCAGTACTGTTCATTTGACGCAGCATCTACGATAAAATCTTAAAAACAGCAATTTCTATAATATTTCACCACAGGTGAATGAAAGGTGCAAAAAATACCGTGTATTATACGAAAACATAACAGATACGTGTTTTTTTTGACTTTTGCGCACCCAGTACTTTTTCATTGGACGCAGCAACTACTTAAATCTTAAAACACAATTCTATATTCACCACAGGTGAATTGAAAGGTGGCAAAAAATACCGTGTATTATACGTAAACCATAACAGATACTTGTTTTTTGACTTTTGCGCACCCAGTAATCTGATTCATTGACGCAGCATCGTTGAACGTAAATCTTCAAACAGCAATTCTATATCACCCCAGGTGCATTGAAAGGTGCAAAAAATACAGTTTATTATATCAAAACATTAACATTACGTGTTTTTTTGACTTGCGCAACCCAGTACTGTTCATTGACCGCAGCATCTACGTAAATCTTAAAACAGCAATTCCTATATACACCACAGGTGAAATGAAAGAGCGAAAAAATACCAGTATTAATATATCAAAACATAACAGTAAAGTGTTTTTTTAAATTTGCGCACCCATTAATGTTCATTATACGCAGCATCTACGTAAAAATCTAAAACAGCAATTCTATATTCACCACAGGTGAATTAAAGGGTTCCAAAAATACCCGTGTATTATTACGAAAACATAAACATATACGTGTATTTTGACTATTTTGCGCACCCAGTACTGTTTCATTGACGCAAGCATCTACGTAAATCTTAAAACAGCAATTCTATATTCACCAACAGTGAATAGAAAGGTGCAAAAAAATTATACCGTGTAATATACGAAAACATAACAGGATACGTGTTTTTTGACTTTATGGCCGCCACCCCAGTACTGTCATATGAACGGCAGCATCTACGAAAATCTTAAAACACAATTCTATATTCACCACAGGTGAATTGCAAGTTGCAAAAAAATACAGTTTATATATCAAAACATAAACAGTTACGTGTTTTTTTTGACTTTTGGCGGCACACAGTACTGTTCCTGACCGCAGCATCTACGTAAATCTTAAAACACAATTCTATAATTTACCACAGGGGGAATTTAAAGGTGCAAAAAATAAAAGTTTATTATACAAAACAAAACAGATACTTTTTTTTTTTACTTTGCGCCCCCCAGACTGTTCCCTTGACGCAGCATCTACGTAAATTTTTAAAACAGCAAAATTTTTATATTCACCAAAAGGGAATTGAAAGGGCAAAAAAAAACAAAATTTATTTTAAAACAAAACTAACAGTTACGTGTTTTTTTTACTTTTCCACCCAGAACGTTCATTGACGCAGCATCTACGAAAACTTTA
This sequence comes from Phyllomedusa bahiana, assembly GCA_025379985.1. Lineage (NCBI taxonomy): Eukaryota > Metazoa > Chordata > Amphibia > Anura > Hylidae > Phyllomedusa > Phyllomedusa bahiana. The sequence goes on from JAODAL010055549.1 coordinate 11,292, forward strand.
AAAAAGCAAATTTTTATAATCCCCCCACAGGGGAATTGAAAGGTGCAAAAAAAACCGCCCTTCCCCCCTACCTCCTCCCCCCTCCCCACACTCTCACCCCCCTCCTCCCCCACTGCCCCGAGCCCCCAATCATCTCCCCATACACCCACCTTCCCCCCGCTCCCTCCACATCCCAACTTGCCATATCCCCCCATCCTCTCCCCCCCCCCCCCCCGCCATCCTCTCTCCCCCCAATCATCACTACCTCCCTCCCCCCCCCTACTCCCTCCATCCCTCACCGCCCCCCCCCCCTCACCCCCTTTCTCCGCACTCCTCCCCCCCATCCCCCCCCTCCCCCCCCACCGCTCCCCCCTCCCCCCCCCCCACTTTGCGCATCCCCCCACCCTATGTCCTGCAACACCTTCCCACAACCCCCCGCCAATAACACACAACCCCCCCCGGATCACCAAGCCAGGAGCCCACCCAATACCTGAATAATAACAACACAACATACCCAATAACCTTGAAAGAAAAGCCAAAAGTGCGCCCCCCGACCAGTAACCTAGACGCAGCACTCAACAACATCTACCAACCGCACCAGAACTCACAATCCCCTCCGGGAGACATTGAAAGTTGAAGCCAAAATACCGGTAAAATAAAATCCAACCAATCACCGATTACGTTGTTATTAAGACATAAAGCGCACCCCGAACAGTTCATTGACGCAGCATCTACGTAAACATCAAACAGCAATTCTAACTTCACCACAGGTGAATAGAAATGGTGCAAAAAAACCAGTATACAAAACTCCAAACAAAGACGCAACCGAGTTAATAGACTATATAGGGCGCACCCAGTACTGTTCCATTGACGCAGCATCAACGAACATCTTCAACCCGCCATCCTAATATACCCCACCAGGAGAAAATGAAAGACAAACAATCCCGAGTATAATACGAACGACATAACCGATACGTGTTTTTTGACCTTTGCGCACCCAGTACAGTTCATAAGACTCAGCCACCAATCTACGTAAATCTTAAAACAGCAATTCTATAGTTCACCACTAAGGTGCATTGAAAGGATCCACAATACAGATAATAATAACAAAACAAAACATATACGTGTTTTTGACTTTAGCGCACCCAGTAACGTTCAATGCCGCAGCGATCAACGAATATCAATAAACAGCAATTCTAATATTCACCACAGTAGAATTGAAAGGTGCCAAAAATACAGTTTATTATATCAAAACATAACAGTTACGTGTTTATTTGACTTTTGCGCACCAGTACGATTCATTGAACGCCGCATCAACGTAATCTTAAAACAGCGAATTTCTAAAAACACCACAGGTGAATAAGAAAGTGCAAAAATACCGGTGTATTATACAGAAACATAACAGATACGTGTAATTAGACTTTTGAGCACCCAGTACTGTTCATTGACGCAGCAACTACAAATCTTAAACAGCAATTCTATAATCACCACAGTGAATTGAAGGTGCAAAAAAATACAGTTTTATTATATCAAAAACAAACATTACGTGTTTTTGACTTTTGCGCGCCCAGTACAGTTCATTGACACAGCAGTCTACGTAAATCTTAAAACAGCAATTCCTAAAATCACCACAGGTGAATTGAAAGGTGCAAAAGAATACCGAGTATTATCGAAAACATACATATACGTGTTTTTTTGACTTTGCGCACCACAGATACTGTTCATGACGCGAGCATCCACGTAAATCTAAAACATCAATTCTATATTTTCACCACCGTTGAATTGAAGTGCAAAAAAAAACCATATATACCAAAACATAACAGATACGTGTTTTTTGGACTTTTGCCCAGTCAGCATTTGTTTGATAGACACCTTGCATTAAATTTTGCAATCCAAGCAATTTTTGTTTGATTAGAGGGATTTGAGAATAGCCAGGTGATTTAGCCCGTGTCTTTTAATAAGAGACTTTACAAAACAAATCCATACCTTTCAAATTTTTATATTTCTGTACATGGAAGCGAAATGCAGTGGTAAGCGAGCAAAGAGGGGGGGTAGCACATGGAGGTAGAAGGTACGAGAGAAGTGCTCCTTCAAGTGCTGTGTCGACAGACACGCATGTCAGCCCGGATCGTCATTGCAGACCTGACATGCCTGTCAACGCTGGGTCCAAGGGCCGGTGAATCTAAGTAACGAAACAGCGAGTCGCCAACTGTCCTTCAGTGTTGAATGCAACCGCATCTAGCAGTCTTAACCTCCTCGTCGCTCCCAGTCACGGCCACAAATGTCGTCATCAGCATCATCAGCATCCTCCAACTTGGAAGCAGCCAAATGTCAACTCGTGTACCACACACTGTGGATAATCCCATTTGTCATGAAGACCTCTTTGTGATAGACAAAATGCGGTTTGGGTTCAGAAGGCATGTTTAAAAGATCAAGAGGATGATTTAGTCTGCTCTGACGCCCAGTTAACTGAGACACCAGATGAGGAGAAGAATCCGTCAATCGCGATAAAAACCCGGGCGGTTACGGCAACGCCGTTGGCAGTGCCCCTTGCTTGAAGCCCGACAGCTTCCTGGATGTGCAGAAAGTCAGGACACCATAGTCACCTGTGTTTATGTTGAATGATGATGACGACATTGCGGATCCATCTTGTCTTTTCCCGCAGAATTTTTGCTTGCGAGCGCTTCATCAGTGAACGAGGATGAAGACGATGGGTATGTCAATACGGGGCCCCGCCACAAAAGGGATGAGGCGGTCGCAAGAAGTCCGCTGATATGATACGCCACCACGGCAGCGCAAACCCCGCTCCTCGCTTATCGCCGTCCCAAAAAAGGTCCAGACTCACAAGCCTGGCCTTCTTTGAGCAAGCCCTCTGATTCACCCACGATGTCATATGCCGCCTTTGCCATTTGTAGTAACGTAACGCATAAGTAGGAGGCAAGAACCTAAAGTGGTTAACCACCACCAACATGGTCTAGTCACATGCAGCGAAAGCATAGTATGACATGGAGGGAACACATGGCCAAGAAAAGTGCAGACCGACGCCAGGGCCTCCAACCACGTCACACCCTCTGTCTCCGCATCCTCCTTGCCTGCCGCCACCACCAAGCGTCTCCTCCGCTTGCCACATGTCTCTCAGAGTCATTATCCAGGGATCAGCCTTCCGCTTCAGCCTCCACACGTCGCCTCTAGTAACCACCAGCACCTACCATAGACCCATCCTACCCCATCTCCTTACCAGCCAGTTTGACGACCTGCACGTGCCGTACAGGCGGCCAGTCTAGCAGCCAGCCGTCTGTCTTCCAGTTTGGGAAGCAGAAAAACATCTTTAACCCAAACATCCCAAAGCCAAAAGCCTGAATGACGGCATTGCAATGCTTTTGGCCTTGGGAAAATGTTGCCATTTCCGTCTGTGGACACAGAAAGGTTCCGCCACGTCAATGGCACCTGCCGCCTGCCCCCAATACACAGATGGCCGAGCAGGCATTCTTTGCCAGGAAAAGCCGTCCTGCCCTGGCCACCACGTGTCATCTAAAATTTCAAGCGGCGTTGTCTGCATCAGTGTCCGGAAAAGTCCAACTCACCACACGACACATTGGACTAGTAAGCACGGCCAGGCCGCTAAATCACAGTTGACATCCACTGGGTGAGCTGGGTGGATGTCCCTCTGAGTGGTGACGGGGCCTTCAGCACGGCGCACGCACTTACAAAACTGCAGGGATGGTGCAGGGCTCTTATCCCCCAAGGTCCTCTGGTGGGCATCACGAGCCAGAGACACCAGGCCGTGTTGAAATTATTCTGCTTGGAGACCGTCCCACACACAGGTCAGGGAGCTGTGGGACGCTCTAAGGCCACGAGACCGAGCGACTGGCAGGTGACAAGAACCTTGTGCCAGCAAGTTGTGGAGCGATAACGGGCGAAATCTGCTGGCCGTACCTTAAGATCGGTTAGTGCTGGAGCACATCCCTGCCTGGCACATGTCATGAACCTTGTCGTCCAGAAATTTCAAAGAGCTACCCGGGTCTGACTGCCTGCTGAAGAAGGCTCGAGGTCTGAGTTCGCACTTCCGCCGTTCGCACCCTGCTTCGTCCCGCCTGGCTGCGTTGCAGCGTCAGCTCGGCCACCCCCGTCAACCGTCTCATTGTTGACGTGGCAACACGCTGGAAATCCACCCACCACATGCACCAGCGATAGTGGCAGCAGCGCAATGCCAAAACGCAGTACCAAGTGACACATGGCCGGACAAGCAGCGTACGGACCTCGGGGTGTTGAACCACCGAGAGTGGAGGCAGTGAAAGAGCTCTGCACCATCCTTGCCAGTTTTGAAGAAGCCACCAAAATGGTCAGTGCGGACAATGCCCATGTCAGCATGAGCATTGTGGTGATCTTAGTTCTGGAACGATCGTTGGACACTCTGAAACAACAGGTCCCGCCAGCGACGGAGGAGGAGACGGACACAGATGCGGACACGGAGCCTTTCTCTCCGTCAAATCCACAAGGCCCGACAGTTCACAATTTCATCGGTCTTCATTAGGCAGTGGTTCGGGTCCAGAGCTAGTGCAAGGTGGCGCCTCAGCTCTCAGGGTGCATCATCTCAGGCAAGTCAGGGCTGTGTTGAAGCTGTGCCGAGGCAGCGGAGGAGAGGAGGAGGAGTATTCCTAGACACCGATGTTACCGACGTCCCTGCCTTGGAAAGAGGTTGGCGCGAATTTGAGGCGGAGGAGGAAGATGAGGAAGATCAGTTTGCTAGTGCCCCTCGACCCAGAGGCTTGGGAAATCAAGGCTCCATCTCTCACATGAGTGCTTGGATGCTCCATTTCCTCCAACATGATCCTCGCATTAAGGCCATCAAAATGAACAACAGTTACTGGGTGGCCACCCTCCTGGATCCCCGGTACAAAACAAAAATCAGCACTTTCCTTCCACCCACCCAAATAAAGTAAAATGCAGGAAATGGAGACCTTGCTGATTGATCAACTGGAGACATCTGTTGCGTCTGCTTCACGTTCCCCAAATGTCACGGTGGAACAACATCAGCGACGTGACAGCAGTAGAGTGCCAAATAGGCGTAGCGGCAGCAGCAGGCAAGGTGGCAGAAGCCTAATGGGTGACCTCTGGCAATCTTTGTTTACCACCTCACCAACGCAATCAATGCAGGCACACATCCAACACACAGAGATACAGCTTAAGATCATGGTGCACGACTATCTGCGTCTCAACACCGATGTTTTTGCATTGTTCCGGACCCACTAGACTTCTGGGTATCCAAAATGGACGAATGGCCCGAGCTGGCTCGACACGCCATAGAGGTGTTTTCCTGCCAAGCAGCCAGCGTCATATCTGAGCACCTTCAGCACACTGGAGGAGTCATTACAGACAAAACGCATCCGGTTTCCACAGATAATGTTGATCGTTTGACTTTTCATCAAAGGAATCTGGCATGGATCCTGATGATGTGTGGCCGCCAATTTGCCCGAGGTCACCCGATATAGTTTGCCAGTCTACTTCACATTCCTTTTCAAACAGAAATGGTCCTCCTGAAAACACTTTTTTTACATGATCATTTCATACTCGCGATTTTAATTCTCTTTTCCCAGACAGTATCAATTTTGCTGGTTTTGCTGTGATGAGACCTGTAAAAGGACAGCAAGTTTCATGACAAACCTTATTTCCATTTACTCACTTATCTTAAAGAAGTTTTCGCATTGTCAATGGTTTGATGTCATGTTGCAGTGAGGATACAGCAATAATCATGGTCCTTTTGGAACAGACATGTGACTTCTAAGTGGCATTTTCCTCCCCTCACAATTTTTAATAGTGCTGAGAAGTCATATTATAATTTTTTGGGGTCATGTTGCTGTAGAAACAGCAATAATTATGGTCCTTTTGGAACAGAAATGCTTCTAAGTGGCATTTCCCCCTCACAATTTTTAACAGTGGCTGAGAATCATATTTATAATTGATTGGGTCATGTGCCTGTGAATACAGCAATAATCAATGGTCCTTTGTAACAGAAAATGGCTTCTAAGGTGGCATTTCTCCCTCACAATTTTAACAGTGGCGGAGAAGTCATTTATATAATTTTTTTTGGGTCATGCAGCTTGTGAAATGCATCTATACTACAGGTCCTATTTCTAACAAAATGTTGTTTCTAACAGACATTTGTTCTTCACAATTGACCAAAGTGGCTCAAGGGTCATGCTTTGAATTTTGGGGGCCTTTTGCTGTGACAGCCGCTATACTACAGACCTATACTAAAAAAAATGTTGATTTCTAACCGACATTAGTTCTCTTCACAACTTCAAGGAGTGGCTTCAAGGTGATGATTCTGTCAGAAACAGGAATAGTAGACACTGTTAATGGACACATATTGCAAAGAATGAACTTTTTTTTATGCACGAACTTTAACATAAGCGAATCATCCCTGAAATTGAGACAACCCATTTAATACAATGAAAAAAAGAGAAACAAAGACATGGGTGGGATTCCATCCTATTATAAAAATGTGTTTTCTTAGAATTAAAGTACTAAAAAACTGCATGTACAAATAGCTTTTAAAAAAAATTCCTCTGAATTGTACAAGTGAGGTACCGGGAAAACATACCACATGTTAGGATTATTCAGAGGACATGGAGTATGGACACGGACAGAGAAACAAAGTCCAGAGACAATTTCCTACGAGCACGTTGAGTTAAATGAGAAAAAGAATGCCAAGATAAAGGCACCTGGGTGTAACAGAGCGTTAACCACCACTATTTCCAAGTAAGCCTCAATTGGTCCACACTCATACGGAGGGCAAGCGCTACCCCAAAAAGTGTAATGACTGTGTACTGAGGAAAGGCTGGAGTGCTCACACTTCCGCTTCCGCACTCATGCATCAGCACACAGTTTTCGTTGCTGCGTCATCAGGGCATTATTAACCTGCGTGTAATAGCAAAGGACGCCACCTGGCTTTCACCGCTCCCACTGTAACTCCGCCCTGGTCCATGCAGTGGCCCAGGACAGGTATGTCAAGTCAGTGAAACAAAATGGTGGTTGAAAGACTCCTTTATCCGGCACTTTTTAAATGTGGGGGTCCATGCAGGTTTGAGTCCTCATGCAGTGGCCCAGGATAGTTAGATAGTCAATGTCCAATGTGAAACTAAAATGGTGGTTGAAAGAACTCCTTTTTTTTTTTTTCCGCACTTTTATAAATGTGGGGGTCATGCAGTTTGGGGCTCATGCTGTGGCCCAGTACAGTATAGTCAATGACCCGTTCAACTAAGATGGAGGTTGAAAGACACCTTTTTCCGCACTTTTTTAATGTTGGGGTAATGCGGTTTGGGGCTCATGCTTGTGGCCCAGACAAGGTATAGTCCAATGTCCAGTGAACTAAAATGGTGGTTCAAAGACTCCTTTTTTCCGCACTTTTTAAATGTGGGGTCATGCAGTTTGGGCTTCATGCTGTGGCCCATGAAGGGATATTCAATGTCCCTTCCAGTAACAGATGGTTCAAATCAAACTGACTGCCTTCTGGCACTTTTTAATTTGTGGGTATGCAAGTTTAAGGTCAGGCTGTGGTCAAATACAGGATATAAATGGGCTGTGACTTTTTTCTGTGACTTTATAACCTAAGTGTGTTGCCTAAATGTAGCATGTATCCATTTGACTGTTGTGGGATGATATTTCAGCTTCTCCTCCACGCCTTGTTTGGGTGTAATAATGAAGGTGTTTGTGCTTCCCATAGACTTTAATGGTCAGTGCGCGCAATAATCGATGCTCACTAAACGAAAAAACCATTATCGATAGCGCCGACTATCGGACGATCGATCGATCCTCGATAGCCAACGCAATCGCTTCAACACTATTCCTTAGAGATAAACACACTTTATTCTCAAGCTGCGGTCTGTCCTTATGACATCACTCCCTGCTCTCTTGTTTAATCTGGAAGGAAGAGAAAAACGATAATGATAAAAATGTGTGCACTCACAGCAGATGAAATCTCTGCTGTCCAAAGTAATATAAAAAGACTAATGTATTTGGAAAAAGTCTAGATTGAACATTTCCTACATATTGAAAGCTAATCTTTTTAGTGAGACAACACCTTTAATAACAAGTTTTAATCCTTACAGCAATGTAGCCTTGTGCACTACAGATTATAAACCTACAGCAGTCATGATTAACCAGGAAGAGCAGAGTTGATATGCAAATCACTGCTGCAGAACTACCCACAGCCTGAACAGGAAGTGTGAGTCTGAAGCTGGCTGAATTCACACTGTAACAGTCTAGTATGCCTATCCGTATCATCTTTTGGTGAATAAATCCTCTGAATACCTACATCATACAAGTGTGCTATAAACCTTGGTGCACCAATAAACCTGGTATATATAGGTATACTTGGCTGTCACAGAGTGAATCCAGATAGCTATTATGTATTGAGGTTTTTATCCCTAAGACAGCAATGCTGTTATATTTTTTTATTATTTTGTCATTCTGAGATTCTCTGTTGCCATCTTTTAATTGTGATTGACAGGAACTAGGGAGACTTAAGATGCTGTCTCCTATCAAGTCTTTAGAAAGCGTGGATGCACTTGAAATGGCCATAGGCTACCTTGTGAATCTTTGCTCCTGTCTGTCTTCTTTTTATATTTATGAAATAAAGTTATACTGAAAAGGACTGATAAATGTTGCAACTTAATCATACCTGAAATATATCTGCCTTGCTGTTTGCAGCTGAGCACCATTGATTACATTACTTGGCGGACATCCTTTATTATATCGATTTGTGATCCATTGAAGTTGGACTGGTGGTGCTGTTTGAACGTAAATATTTAGTACTGAAGTGTTACTTTGATCAGGCAGCAGTCATGCAATGTCTGTTTTGCAAGGAGCATGAACATTCTATGCCTAAATAAATAAAATTGTACTAAGAAATTTAGAGGCAGATCATCAATGCTTTAAAACCATAATTATTCTATTCTTCTTGCAATGATGGGTCCACCCCTGTCTCAGCCCTGCTTGTGATAAACAGGAATAGAAAAAAATTGTCTTTGTAGTATTGGTGGTCCTCAGACTGCAAATTGACATCTTCAGGTTACAGCCAGGGCTTTCTTTTTCAGAAATACGGACCAGTGGTTGGCATCTACTCAGAGTTAGCCAGAGTTAGCTTCCTGGTCCAGTAGTCACTGCTCCTGGCCTCATGCCTCCTGGTCTGGAATCTGCCGCTCATGGTGACACTCCTGGTGTCATACCTCCTGGTCTGGAATATGTCGCTCCTGGTGACACTCTTAGTGTCGTGCCTCCTGGTCTGGAATCTTCAGCTCCTGGTGACACACCTGACACTTCTTCTGGTCCGGAATCCGCTGTGCTCTTTGACCCTGGCAGCTGCGGTGCTGTAGTCAGTCAAGTGTTTTCTGTGCCTTCCAGTAGAGCAGCAGTTAAACACTTGACCTCAGCAGTCACCATTACTGTCCATAACCCTCCTCTGGGGAACTATTTAGCTCTGTCAGTTGTTGCACTCATTGCCTGAGACTGTGCTGTGCATGCTGAATTTTCTGCATTGTTTCTCTGGCCCTATGTGTTCCTGTTTTGTTCCGATCTGGAGCCAACCTCTGCCTGGTGACTGTATTCTGTTGCTGGACATCCATCCCTGTATCTTGCCTGCTGTTCACCCGTTTTTTTTTTTTTTTTAAACTTTGTATTGCCCCTCATTTGCTTCAAGTTTTTCATGTGCTGTCTGTATTTCTATATATATTTTCATGTTTCTGCAATAAAGTCCTTGAAAGACTGTTACACGTTTAAGGACTTTGCTTTTTTGCAATGTGAATTGTCCAGTGCCATGGAACCTTTCAAGTTCACCTCTTTCTTTCTAAAAGAAAAGCTGAAAGGTAGCTAGGGAAAGTTTAATATAAAACAATTTTAACAGGAGGCTAACGGTGAAGAGGGTCTCTTGTGTCCTGTTAAGTAGTCATAGTTAAGCTGAGATGTATAAGTATTCTAGTTTAATATCACTTGTCTCATCAATATTCTGTTTGTTCATCAAAAATGTTGAGTTTAAGAATTTGTTAGCATTTCTTTATTTCTTTAGATATTGAAAATTCTAAGAAAGATGGGCTATTGGACTAGTTGCATATGGGCTACATTTTTGAGGGGTCACTTTATAACTGTATGGAGTTAATGGATGTATTGATGAATGAAAAGATAAATCCAGCTTACCCGAACACCTTTCTGCGAGCACGGACACGCTGGCAAAGTGAAAATCCAATAGTGAAGAAGTGAAGTCCAGCTCTGCTTAGTGCAAGTAAAATCCACGTTTATTGGAGAGATGAAGACAAAATCAGACATCCAAAGACATACTTTCGTTTCAGGCCCCAAACAAAATGGCCCTTAGTCGTAGCATGGTAAAACAAACGTGCAGACCAGTCTATAAAGTGTTACTAATTAACAAGTTAAAACACCTGTGACAGACGGTGCGTCTGCTTCTATACATAGATACACAATAAGACAAGGCATAAACATATTGCAACGTATTAAATATACTCAATCAATAATGCAAAATTATGTCCTGTCTATTATTTAACCCACATGGCATTCTGGTTTTTAACGTGAAAATCCAAAAGGATTCACTATTGAGTAGCAATCTTCTACGATTACCACCTCTGGGTGGGATGTTAACCCTCTCTATTCCTTGTACCGAGCAAGTGGTGGTGTTGCCTGCATGATGCCGGACACAATTCCGCGATACAGCAGACGCACCAGGTGTGCACTCAGTCCAAGCATCAGAAAGATGCCTTCTGATGCGATCCTTTAACTTACAGGTAGTGCATCCTACATATTGGACACAGCATTGGAGACAGGTAACTAAGTAAATTACATATTGAGTGTTGCAATTTATATATTGTTTGATCGAATAATCTTTACCTGTCTGCACTGACCTGAAAGAAGAAGATTGACTGAGTACACCACAACAGATGCACCTACCATGTCCACATCTAAAACACCCAGAATAGCGTAGCCATGAAGGTGTATATGAACGGCTCTGGAACAAACTGGGTGAAAGACGTTGTCTTAATGTTGGAGCCCTCCTGGCAACACATCTGAAACCCCCTGAAAAACAACTAGAAAGGAGTGGATCCAAGGTAAGTATGGGAAGACATTTTTTAAGGATGTCTGATATAATAGGAAATTCTGTACTATAAGTAGTAGAGACCACTATGGGAGTCCTTGATGTGGAGGGCGAGCAGGCCGGTTGAAGTTGTTTATTCAACAGACTGTTACGTGATTTGTGTAATGCCATTTGTTTTGCATGTTTTAAGCTCCAAGCAGGATATTTCCTGACTTTTAATCTTTGCTCTATCTCAGAACTTTCATTTAGAAAATCTACTGTATTGGTGCAATTATGTCTAGCCCTAAGCATTTCACCCACTGGGAATGTTTTTTATGGTATGCCTAGGGTGACACGATTCTGCATGTAAGATTGTGTTACCCGCTTTCTTTCTTAATGAAATTGTTTGATTTTAAAAAAGATTAACGAAACAGATTTATGAAGCTTTTCTTCTCCAAGGAACGAATCTCAAGTTAGAAATAAATTTCAAATAGGTAGAAGGGTTACATAAAAGTCAAAGTCAATGGTATGTCCACTCCCAAAGTGATCATAAGTGCACTTAAATGAGAATGTACTTTTAATGGTTTAAAAATGGGGGAAAAAACTGGTGAATATAAAAAGACTTATGAATTGAGAAATGAGAAATAAAGATGGACAAGGCACATCTGTACAAAGTCAGGAACACCAATCCAAGAAATAGGAGAAGAAAGATAATAATGTGCAATATAGAATTTTCTAGAGGGCTAAATTCAGGAAATGCCGTGTAATTATCCTTCATGTATATAAAATATACAAATAATGTTGGCTACCTTTTATGAAAATTTTTTGATTTAAATAAGTCTAGTGTAGCCCTTTCTAAAGAAAATACTTTTTACACTAAAACTAAAAACATAGAAAAAAATCTTAAATCAAAGGAATAAAAAAGGGGTTAAAACCTTCCATGGTGCATCTGTGGTGAGAAAATTGGAAAAAAAGATAATCTGTTTGAAGCGGTATTCTTTTTTTTGTTGATAGTTTTAAACATTTTAGGCAAAAGTAAATAAAGACTCTTATCAAGTGCATTGCTTTTCTAATTTTGCTTCTTTTCAGAGTTAGGAGGCAGATCTCTACTTTTTCAAACAAGTTTCCTTTGTTTCCAGCCATTTATCTTGTTTTACAGACTGAAGCAGTGGTTTTTTCATTATTTGAAATACAGAGCTAATTTACGTTACATTCTGACAAGCTTTTAACTCTTTAGAGATATATAGAATTGTGCACTGCAGTTTACTAACCACCTGCACTCATGTCACTGCAACAGGTCTGCTATTAACAGCAAAGCTGATATGCAAATCACTGCTATAGAAACCACCCACAGCCTAACCAGGGAGTGGGGTGTCTTAAGCTGGCTGTGCTCTGTAACATAGCATGGTGAGACAACCCTTTAACAATGTAAGAAAATAACAAAAGAGTAAGGATATTAAAACAAATGACAGAGGGGCAATGTATGAATTTAGAAGAAGAAGAAGTTTAAATATTTAGTTTTTCTTT
>JAODAL010055550.1:0-23878 GCA_025379985.1 Phyllomedusa bahiana
AAACACCGGGTTTTGCCTCCGGCAAACGGAAAACCCCGGGGAGGAAACGCTCCGCGCCCATGCGGGAAAGGAAATAATGTGGGGCTTTTCCGCCCCAAAACTAAAAATGGGAAACCATGGTGAGGGGCCAGGGGAGGGAACAGGGGTGCCCCGTCTGCACCGAGGAGGGAGGTCCATGCCTCCCGGGCCTGGCGCACGTGTTAAAAATTGGGTTTTGTAAAAAGGGTTTTCCTAAAGTCTTCCCCCCGATCTTTCAGAACATTCTGAAAAGGGCCCAGGAAACTTTGCATGCACTTTTCCATTCGAAAGCCAGGAAACCCCCTCAATTTTGCAGCGGCAAAAGGCCCCTCCCCCAAAAAAACTTTTGTTTGGGGATTTTTCCCAAACCCGCGGGAATTCCACCCTGCACATTTTGGGGACCGATTTGTATGAACAGAAAAAAGGCCCTTTTAACTTTTTTTTGATGATCCGGGCAACGAAGTACCCCCCTGGAAAACTTTGATGTCACCCAAATGGCGCTCATGCGTGACACCTGCCTTTTTTGGGGCCATTCGAGGAGGCAAAACGTTTTTTGTAAAGCGCCGGGACTCCCGGGATAAAAAACGTTTTTCCACTGCTTCATTTTCCGGGAACATGCTGAAAAATCTGTTGGGCGGGGGAAATTGGAGACGTGGCGACTACATCTCGTGGCCCAGGGAGCCCGGGGGGGAACTAAAAATGGGGAGGAGGAGGGAGGAAATTGGAGCAAAAGCTTTGTCGGTGAAATGAGTAGTTTTTTCTACCCGGGGGGACAAGAGAGGGGGGAGCAGGAGCAGCTGGGGGGGGGGAGGAGAGGAGGAAACGGGCAGATGCCCTAAAAAGAAACCGTGGCAGAAATTACAGGGGAAAATGGAGGCAGGGGAGCCCCTGGGAGTCACTTTGTTGGGATGGCCCCGCAGCATGTTTATTTCCCGGGCCCTAGTGACAGCCGAATAGTCACCATCCGGGAAAAGAGGGAAAGGAACTTCTGGCTCTCCCCCCCTTTTTGGAAACCCTCGCTACCATCCAAAAAAAGAGCCTTTTCCCAGCTATTTAGAGGGGGGACAAACTCAAATACTATTTGGGAAAATTCCCCCGTAATCTTTTTGGGCCGCTGCCTTGTGCTTTTCTCCCTCCTCTGACGGGCTGACCCGGGGGGGTTTCCCCAGGGGCTCCCCTACTACTGCCGTGGGGTGCTGGAGGAAAAGGGGGGGGGAAAAGGGGCCCCAAAACCCCAAACTCCATCACAGTAAAAACCCAAGTCTGGGGTCACTGATGAGCAGGGTTCCCTTTACCCCCCTTGTGAGGAGGGTAACGCCAGCAAACAGCAGCAGGACCTTTGGGCAGTCCCCGAACCAACAAAGGGGGGTCCTAATTGGCAGCACTCTGGGCCCTCCAGTTAGAAGATTTCCCCGGGGCTACTGGGGAGCCAAACTGGATGGTGACCGCAACTTTCCAGTTTGCAGTGGAGAAGCTGTCCTGCCCGGGGCCGTAGTTGGGGCATCAGAGCGGTGTTTAGGCGGCGGGGGCCATCGTTTTCCCCAAGTAGGGAAATCGCTTGTCCCCGGGAAATGGAACGGGCTGACCTTTGTCAAGATGAATCCGGCTTGGGTTTGGCCCCGGATTTCCCCACACCAATGCCTTTTAGGCGTCAGACTTTCATCAGCCAAGACACCCCCACCCCAAAATGTTTAAAAAATGAGTCGGGTTAAACTAAACCCCCTCAGCCCCCTTTTTAAAGCCCCATCCCCCCTCCTGATGCCCACACTCCTGACATTTTTTTTCCCTCTGCCACCAAAACCCTCTTTACCAGGGACTGGGTTTTCCACCCAACCCCCCACTGTGTCATTGGCCACTGTTTGAAACCCCAATTTTGCGCTGGGGTGCTGCCGTGACCTCCCCCACTGTGTCATTTTTTCCCACTCTGTGGCCTACTCTGTTTTTTTCCACCCCCCCAGGGGAAAGTCATTGGGGCCCCTGCCCGAACCCCCATGCTGCGCTGTGGCTGCTGCCGGGGACCCCACACTGTGTCATTGTTTCCACTGTCCCCGGGCCTCATGCTGCTGCTGTGGCTGCTGCCCCCCCATTTCCCGTACATTGTTATTGTCCCCCCCTGTGGGCCCACTCCTGTTTTTGCCAACCCCCGAAAGTCATTGTGCCCCCCGGCCTTACCTCATGCTGCTTGGGTGCCATGACCTACACACTGTGTCATTGTGCCCCTGTCTGACCTCATGCTGCTGCTGTGGCTGCTGCCGTGGCCTCCACACTGTGTCATTGTGCCACCGTCTGACCTCATGCTGCTGCTGTGGCTGCTGCTGTGACCTACACACTGTTTCATTGTCCCACTGTCTGACCTCATGCTGCTGCTGTGGCTGATGCCGTGACCTACACACTCTGTCATTGTGCCACTGTCTGACCTCATGCTGCTGCTGCCGTGACCTCCACACTGTGTCATTGTGCCACTCTATGACCTATTCCTGTTTTTGGCACCTCCAGAATGTCATTGTGCCACTCTCTGACCTCATGCTGCTGTGGCTATTGCCGTCACCTCCACACTCTGTCACTAATGTTGCCACCTGAGCTCTCAGCTTGTTTTTTTCCAGCTTTCTCTGGCATGACTTTATCAGGCAACATTCCCGCTTGAGTTTTTTGGTCAGTTTTGCCCTCTTAAGTGCCCAGGGAATTTTATAGTGAAGCGATTCTAAGAGCGGCGGCAGTCATGTGCGTGTCATACTAAAACACAACATTGTATGAAGACCAAACCAAGCTCCCTCTGCATATTTAAGCATGGCACAAACGTTTACTGCACCCTGCAGGCTCTGTGCAGCCTGGAAATAGCTGTTTTTTATCGTGATTCGTGCCGAAGTAATTCGGAACGAAGTTATTTTTTGCCGAGAAATTCGGCGAAGTGAACGAAACGAATTTCGGGAAATTCGCCCATCTCTACTTAGGATATATGACTAATACAATAGATTTAAAAATAGGTGTAACATTTAGAAAATATTTTATATGGATCAGAGGTATATTTGTCCTCTGAAATTTGTCTTAAATTTGACATAATTGTTGAGATTTGTTTTAGCCTTCCACTAATTGGATTAGATTATTAGGAATCCTTGTATCTCCTATTAAGCCAATTTATATAAAATACATTAAATCATTTCAAATTTCCTAAAATGTTTTTACTAAGGTATGACATATATGAGTTATAAATAGGATAGAATTTAAATTGTTGATATTTTGCTTAACAAACTCTTATTGCCAATAGACAAAAAATATACATTCTTTCCCAAATAACACCAGGAAAGTGGTGTTATTTGGGAAAGAATGAAACTACAGTAAAATAAATTTCTAAAATAAAAAATGTATTAAAAATAACATTAATCAAAAATAAAATAACAAAATTAATACAAAATAATATCATAAAAAAATTAATATAAAATTATAAAACCAATTCAGCATCTACAATAAATCCCGTTCTCAACCAGGTAGTTATAGAGTTATTGTAGTGTTATCAGGTATTACAAAGACATCACAGCAGGCTAAAAATAAAATAAAAAGCTGTGAGAATATTATTTCCATGAATATAAAGTATTATAGTGATGTTGCTTGGTGAATCTCAGGTTCCAGCAAGACCTTGGGAGCCAGCTACTGCCATACTTAGAATTTAGACTGAGAGCAGGAAAATAAAATTGAAACACTGATCAAAAGCTCATTAAAATTAGTTTAACCCCTTACCGCTGGAGCCAGTTTTGGCCTTCCTGACAGCCCCGTTTTTAAAATCACTTTATGTCACTTTATGTGAGAATAACTTTTTGACACTTTTACCTACCCTAGTGATTCAGAGAATGTTCTTTCGTGACACATTGTGCTTTAAGTGAGTAAGAAGTCTTGGTCCATACAATCCTTGTTTACTTGTGAAAAATATAAAAATATCATGAAAATTAAAAAAAATATTGCAACTTTCAAAGTTCAAAAATTTGTGTGTGTAAAACAGATAGTTTTTTCACTCACAATAGTTTATATCTAGCATCTACCATATGTCTATTGTAGGTTGGCATCATTTTTTAAATGTTTTTTTTTTTTTCATATTTTCAAGAAAATTTGCAAAATAGATTTTTTTAGGGACCAGTTCTGACGTGGTTTTGACAGGCCTGTATGTTAGATATCCCCATAAATGACCCCATCTATGAAACTACACCCCTTAAAGTATTTAAAAAAGCATTTAGGAAGTTTGTTACCCATTTAGGTATTTCACAGAAATTAAAGCAAAGGGGAGGTGAAATTTCAAAATGTCACTTTTTTTTGCAGATTTTCAATTTTTATCCATTATCCACTGGTACACAGTAGAGGTGATAAGGTAAATAAAACTCAACATCAATTTCCCAGATTCTGCCGTTTTCAGATATATCCCACATGTGGCCCGATTGAGCTATTTGGTTCAACCACAAGCTTCAAAATAGGAGGAGCAGCAACTGGACTTTGGAGTCTCATTTTCAATATGATTACATTTAGCTGGCATTTCAGGTTTGCGGACACCCTATGGTGCTCAGACTTAATAAATACCCCTAAAAATACCCCATAATGGAAACTGTACCCCTTAATGAATATATCCAGGGGTGAAGAGAGTATATCGACCACACAGGTGTTTCACAAATTTTTTTTAGCATTAGGCTGTGAAAAAGATTTTTTTTTCCAACAGCCTGCAATTTTAGCTGAAAAGGTTGAATTTTTACAAAGAATCCTAGATAAATGTACCCCAAGTTTTGTTACGCAATTTCTTCCAAGTTCAACAATACCATATATGCGGGTGTAAACTGCTGTTTGGGCGCATGGCAGGGCGTATAAGGGAGGGAGCACTAGTTGGCTTTTGGAACACAGATTTTGGTGCGTGCCTTGTCACATTTGCAAAGCCCCCAAAGTACCAGAACAGTAGAAACCTTCCAGAAGTCACCCCATTTTGGACTCAACACCCATCATGAATCTCATCTAGGGGTGTATTGTACATTTTGGGTATACAGGTGTTCCATATTATTTTTTAGTTTAGGGTCGTGAAAATCAAAAAATCTGCAGTTTTGCCATTGTTTTTTGGGTTTCAATTTTACAGTGTTCGTCATGCAGTGTAAATGACAGGATAACTTTATTATGTGGGTCAGTACAATTGCAATTATATAAATTTTATATAACTTTTTATGTTTTATTACTTTTACACAATATAAATATACCTATAAAAATTGCGTTTTTATGTTGTCTTATTCTGACAGCCATAACATTTTATTTTTCTGTATTCAGAGCTAATTATAGGCTTGTTTTTTGCGGGATGAGTTAACATTTTTATTGGTACCATAATGAGGTGCATATGACGCTTTGTTCAATTTTTATTAAGGTTTTTGTGAAGCGTTTTGAAAAAATAGAGCAATTCTGGTAGTGTTTTTTTTTTATTTTTATTTTTTACAGCGGTCACTGTGCAGTATAAATGACATCCTGTAACGGCTGAGTAGTGGATGGCCACTGGACCACCGCAAGCACGATGATCAGCTAATCCAACGCCCATGGGAACGGAATCTAAGGTAGGCCCCCCGGTTTTCACCAGAGCCCCGCCGCAAAGGCGGATGGACTTGCTGCGGCTTGAAGGCTAACCAGTCGTCCCCCTCTGACGTGACTTGCTTGCGGTGGCGCCGAGAGGTGCAGCGAGTACCGAGTCGTAGTCCGAGAAACGTAGTGCGTGGGCAGGCAGAATGTTCAGGCAGGCGGCAATGGTTCGTTGATCGAGAAACAGTCAGGAAGGTGTCAGGGCAGTCGGGCAGAGGTTGGAGACAGGAAACGTAGCAAAGGGGTCTGGTACACGTTAGGCGAACAATAATGATTCAGCGAACGCTTTCTTTCCTATGGCTCTGGGGCGAACATAGGATCCAGCGAGGAATGACTGCAAGCGGTAACCCTTAAATAGGGGAGGCGTCAGGCCAGACCAACCAAATATTGGGGAACACTTGTCCCTTTAAAATTACGGAGAACTTGCGTGCGCCACGCGGCGCTAGATAAGCTAGGGAACGGGCACACCGCACCTGAGCCGGACAGGAAACAAACAGCGGGCGGCAGACAGACGAACCGCGCCGGGTAAGTTACCAGCACTGGCAGACCCCCCCGGCTCGTCCCGCCAGCCAAACCGGCAGCACCCGAACCACGCAGGCGCCCGTGAAAAAAAAAAAAAAAAAAGGGGGGACCACAGGTGCAGGCCCAGCGGCACGCGGGGCCGAGAAGCGGGGTCTGCCGCTACAGTACCTCCCCTCCCCCTTAGGTCTCACACCCGTCTTCTTAAGGCGGAAGGACTTACGGAGCAGTCCTTGAAATTCAAGATGTTAGACGCAGGTTCCACAGTGACCTCCTCTCGGAGGGGCCGAAGGCCTTTCCAATCAACCAGAAAGAAACGCTTACCCCTGATGGTTTTCATGTCCAAGATTCTTTTTACCTCAAAAACAGGTCAGTGGGACTGCTAGTGCGAATCGGAGACAGGGGTCAGCGCCCCTCTATGGGAGAATCGGTTTCAAAGACCAAGGCATAAGGAGGGAGACTGTGAAAGGCATTAGGGATCCGGAGGGATGGAGGAAGCAAGCATATAGGATACCCGGATTCACTGTCAAGCAGCTCTGAGAAACGGACCAGGAACCGCGACCCAGATTTATAACTGGGGACCTTGAGGGCGTATGTGTTTGGGCCGAAAGCCACACTTTTAACTCCCCAGGCGGAATGTGGTGTAGGTCCTTCTAAATCTACTTCTTGGTCAGCTTGACTTCATGGCGGGCGGATGCCTTAGTAACGCTTGTCGGGTCATCACCCGAAATGACCCACCGATATCCTGAACCTGGTTGTCCACGGCAGGAACCTCGAGGGGCTGAGGCCAAGGGGAGGGTGAGAGGCGTGGTGACGTCCAAAGACCACAAGGAATGGGAACGGCCAGTAGAGTCGATCTCCAGTATGGTTAAAGGAGAATTCGGGACCCAAGGAAGCCGTCCGACCAGTCCGTGCCTGGCGTCCGGACCACAAAGTGCCTGTATAATAACTCCCCTAACGCGATAAACTGCGTCCTCTACTCTCCCTCTCTCCACCTGCCCATTGCGGTTTGGGTATGGATACGCAGATGAAAGACCAGTTTAAGTTTGCAAGCGGGAACACAAGCTAGCCACGCCAAAATATTTAGAGACAAATTGGACGCGCGATCGATCTGGGAGACAATGTGAGAAGGTAAAGTCCATAGCAGGCGAAAGATGAGCAGAAAAAAATGACCCGCCAACTGGGGGTCGCAGAATGGAGACAGGCAGCTGGCACAGAAGATGGGACATCTTCGAAAAACGTCAGTGACCACGGCCAGATGGACCGAGTTCCCCTGAGTGAGGAGGAAAGGTCCGTTGATAAGTCCCATGCCTATGTGTGTCCATGGAACTTCCCAGGAACAAGGCAGAAGGTTGGACTAGTAGGTCCAGTGAGTCCTAGGCGTGGAACCTTGTTTCGAGCACTAAGTTGTACAGGGAGAGATACGAATTCCTTTGAAATCTGGGACAGAGACGGCCACCAATAATTTCGGGAGATGAGGGCAAAGGATTTTCCGTCATTCCGGGGTGTCCGGCCCAGAAGAGAACTATGCCCCACCAACCCATGAATTCCCTCCAGAGTGCGGGACGCACATAAGTTCTGCCGGAGGGAACACTACGGAGATCCCCCCCCAGGAGCACATGGACAGTCGTATCAGTTGAGCTATAGATATGCTGTACACCGTTCCCCTCCCCGGAACGACAAGGCACGGTGAGAGGGCATCCGCCCTTGACCATTTTTCCTCTGGCCGGAGGTATCGTAAATATGATCTTAAAATCAAAACGGAGAGAAAAAAAGAGACCACCGGCCTGGCGATGATTTAAGCGCAGGAGCCGACCTGCAGTACTGGAGATTTTTAATGATCAGTGAAGACGTCAAACAGTATGTCGGTCTCCCTCCAACAGATGTCGCCACTACCACCAAGGCCAATTTTATGGCCAACAGTTTCCCGAAGTTCCAATGGCATAATTCGTATTCTGCCGAAAGAGAAGGTTTTAGTAAAAAAACCCCATGTGACGGTCGTTGCCTTTGGGAGCCCCTACTGGTCAGGACAGCCCCTGCTCCCCACGGAATGAGTGCATCAACCTCAAGGCGAAGGTACCCTCGTGGATCCGGGCGGACCAAGATAGGTGCAAGAGGAGACCGACCTTCAACTGGAGAACGCCTCTTCGGCAGAATCGGAAGACATCATTAAGGTTGGCGTTCTTACTGTTGAGAAGCCACGATGGGAGCCACCAACTAGAAAAGTGAGTGGGGATGAATTGCCGGTAGTAATTGGGGGCGTCCTAGGAACCGTTGAATCGCCCCGATACCGGCAGGCTCACGCGGCCACCCTGCTAGGATAGCATGAGAGTTTCGCAGGTCCATCAGAAAGGCCTTGGTCGGGAGACTATGTAACCCAGGAAGGAAGGCTGGCCTAGGTTGAAGCGTCACTATTTCCAGTTAGCGTACAGTTGGATTGTTCCCGCAAACAGGACTGCATGAACCTAGCGTACTTGTCCCGATGGTCTGAAATTGTCTGGGCGATAACAATCATAAAATGTCAACCAGGTACACAATGACGCTGGTGTACAACAAGTCCCGGAAATACGTTCATTGACAACTCCTGGAATACAGCTGGGGCATTTGGCAAACCCGAAAGGGCATCACTCGATATTCAAAAATGCCCGTCCCGTGTGTTGATTTGCCGTCTTCCATTCATCACCCTCCTCGAACCTGATGAGGTTATAGGCTCCTCGCAGATCTAATTTGGTTGAAGAATCTGGGGCTCCACGGAGGGCGGATCGAAGGATGAGCTCGAAATCCTTGGGTAGAGGGTAGCGATTCTTCACCGAGATCTATGTTTAGTCCTCTATAAATCGATGCATACGGACGAAAGAAACCGTCTTTTTTCCTGAACTAAAAAGAAAGCCGGCACTGTTGCTCGCTGACCCGGCGGGTGAGGAGACTTTGCGTATAAATCCTTTCGCCAAGTTCTCCTGTATAGAGGCCGACATAGCCTGGTCCCTCGGGCACAGAGAGAAGGATCAAGACCCTACCCGTGGGGGAGCTGTTACCGTGGGAGGAGATATCCTTATAGTACAGTCATACGACCGATGGGCGTGAACTATCACTCCTGCTTCGTCCGAGAATACATCTCCAAGATCTTGGTACTGCCGCGGCATACCCTGTCGAAAACTTGACAGACGACTGGGGAGGAGAGGTGGATCGCGGGCGGGTGCCATACCAAACAGAGGTCCAGGCATCCGCCGCCCCAACGAAGACTTCGCCCGTCTTCCAGTCAAGTGTGAGGGGCGTGGTCGTTGCAGCCTAGGGCAGAGCCCCAACAGGATCGCCGAAGAAGCGCGGGCAGACGTGGAAAGCAGATCCTTTTTCCGTGTGTAGGACCCCAACCCGGAGCGTCACCGGGTCCTGGTGAGGACCTGGAAATGGAGTTCGCTGAGGAGTTCTACCCACTGACAGAGAATGAGCAACGGCTTTTCTAGACTTGTCACCGGCAAACGGTAACGGAGATACCAGAGAGCGTGAATAAAGTTCCCGGCGGAGCCGGAGTCAAGAAGGCCGAGACTACGAAGAGACAGGCCAGCATCCGTGCGTTGCCCAGTCCACAGGCAACATCAGTCGTGGTGAGGAGGGCGAGCACCTATGGACGCCTCTCCCTATAGCCCCTGAGAGTGCGGGCGTTTCCCCGACCGCTTGAGGACGCTGCTGGACAAACTCCTGCGGAAATGGTCCGGGCTGGCGGCAGTCGAGGCAAAGTTCTCCCACGCTAACACCCTGCGACGGTAAGGTTCGGACTCCGAGCAGTGGTGCCCCGGACCACTATGCATGGGCTCTTCAGTGGACCAACGGGCGAGGAGTTTGCCGGAGATCTCTGGAACTCAGAGCCAGAACGAGGGTAGGCGGTCGGGATTGTTGCCAAGATCCTCCTCTCCTGACGGAGCTCGCTTCAGTCGGGTTCCGAAAAGACGCACAATCTAATGCGAGTTGGCAAGATGGAGAGTTCCACTCAAACGACGAGGGAGATCTCTGGCTGCTAGGACGTCCCTTTAACTCTGCTCTATAGACCCTTCTTAAACGTGGCACAAGAGACATTCCGTCAATCCAAGAGGAGGTCTCGAGGCTAAGTGTGCGGAAACGGAATCGCAATTCCCACGGAGTGATCCCCTTGGCCGTAGATATGTGAGTTAGCCGCTGTCTCCGCGGAGATGCTCTGTGCAGGCTCCTCAAAAACGCAGCGGAATCAGGTGGAGGAAGGCCTGTAAGATCCTGCTGTCCAACTAAAGAACACTCCGGTCCCAAAAGAGGAGTGTCGATCCCAGGCCAGGGCCTTTCCGAACAGCAGTCTCAGCCACGAACGCCACCTTTGACCTCCTTCAGAGAGAAATCTGGCTGCCCATCAGCTCCACGTGCATGGAGCACTGCGTGAAGAACCCTCTACAGTAGCTTCGAGTCACGCGTCAAACATGGACTGTAGAGGTGAGGCGGATCTTCTGGGCCCACGGCTGTCCAGCGGGATGACCCGTGGTAGTAAGAGAGCCACCTCAAGAGGCAGGTTGCTGCGGTTTACCTGTGACCGCCAGGAGTTGAGCGCTCATACACGGCGGCACAGCTGTCCCAGTTGCGAGCTTTGCTTGCCGATCTGCTGCGACTGTCGGGCGAACGAATGGTCGCGTGATCCACGAGGCTTGACAGAGATCAACCTTTGCGGGATCCATGGCTGGAATCAAACTGTAGACGCAGAGTAGTGTATACCACTGAGAACACACCGCAAGCGAATGATAGCTAAGCCACGCCAGGAACGGAACTAAGTAGCCCCCCCGGTTTTTCACCAGAGCCCGCCGTCAAAGCGTATGGACTTGCTTGCGGCGATGGCTACCAGGTTCGTCCCCCTGACGTGACTTGCTTGTCGGTGGCGGGCCGGGTGCGAGCGAGGTACAGCAGTCGTAGTCCCCGTAAAACTAGTCGTTGGGCGATCAGGCAGAATGACAGGGCAGGCGGCAATGGTTCGTGGTCGAAACAGCAGGGAAGGTCAGGGCAGGGGCAGAGGGATCGAGCTAGAAACGTAGCAAAGGGTCTGGTACACGATAGGGCTGACAATATGATTCAGGAACGCCTTTATCCTATGAGCTCGGCAACATAAAACGCGCGAGGAAATGACTGCAGAGTCGAGGACACGGCACCCTTAAATAGGGGAGGCGTGCAGGCCAGCACAACCAATTAATAGGGACACCTGTCCCTTTAAATTTTACGAGAACGGCTGAGGCGCCAGCGTGATTGCGCGCTAGGGGAACAGGTCACCCGCAGCCTGGCCGGCAGTAGAACGGCGTGCGGGACAGTAGACGCGGCCGGGTATAGTTTTTACCAGCAAGCGGCAACCCCCGGCTCGTCACCGCGGTCCAGCGGTCAGCACCCTGATCCCCGGGCAGGGTGTCGCCCCGGAGGGGGGACCACGGGTGCGCCTCGCACGCCGCGGCGGGGCCTAGAAGCGGGGGGTCGCCGCTACAACCTCCTAATCTTTAGCAGGCAGGTCGAAACGATTACAGAGGATACCCAATTTGTATTTTTTTTGTTTAATCTTATACAAATAAAAAACACTTTTATTCAAAAGGAAAACAACTTTTTTGCATCGCCATAAGTTCCTTGAGAGCCCTGAGTTTCTTTTATTTTTCTATAACAGAGGATAAGAGTGTAGAGGCATTGTTTTTTGTTGGATGATTGATGAGTTTTAAGTGGCATTATTTTGGGGGAGACAAGGCTTTTTGATCTGTTTTAAATCAATTTGGAAGGCAGGGTGAATATAATACTGCAATCCTAGTAGTATATACTAGTACCGTATATACTCGAGTATAAGCCGACCCGAATATAAGCCAAGGCACCTACATTTTGCCACAAAAAACTGGGAAAACTTATTTACTTGAGTATAAGCCTAGTGTGGAAAATGCAGCGGCTACTGGTAAATTTTAACAATAAAATTACATAGGCATGTATAGGCAGATTAATGTCCCCTATAGACAGTTTAATGTCCCCCATAGGCAGGTATGCCCCCTATAGGCATGTATAGGCAGGTATATGTCCCCCAAATGCAGTTTAATTGTCCCCTATAGGCAGGTATATGTTCCCCATAGGCAGTTTAATATCCCCCCATAGGCAGGTATAGGCAGTTTAATGTCCCCCATGGGCAGGTATATGTCCCCAATAGGCAGGTACATGACCTCCAATAGGCAGTTATAGGCAGGTATATGTCCCACATAGGTAGATATAGAATGTAATTGTCCCCTACAGGCAGTTTAATGTCCCCCATAGGCAGGTATAGGCAGGTATATGTCCCCCATAGGCAGTTTAATATCTCCCATAGGCAGGTATAGGCAGTTTAATGTCCCCCATAGGCAGGTATATGTCCCCCATAGGCAGATTACAAGCAGGTATATGACCTCCAATAGGCAGTTATAGGCAGGTATATGTCCCACATAGGCAGATATAGGCAGGTAATTGTCCCCTATAGGCAGGTATAGGCATTATATGTCCCCCATAGGCAGTTTAATATCTCCCATAGGCAGGTATAGGCGATTTAATATCCCCCAAAGACAGGTATATGTCGCCCATAGGCAGGTTATACGCAAGTATATGTCTCCCATAGGCAGGTTATAGTCAGGTGATTTTCCCCTATAGGCAGTTATAGGCAGGTATTTGTCCTGATAGGCAGGTTATTGGCAGTAATAGGTAGGTATATGTCCCCCCATAGGCAGGTTATAGGCAGTTGTAGGTAGGTATATGTCCCCCTATAGGCAGGTATAGGAAGGGTTTTAAAAAAATAAAAATAAATAAAAAATACAAGTATTCACCTCTCTCCCTTGCAGCTCCGGAGTCCACTGTGGAGCAGAGAGTGCTCACTCTCTGCTCAACAGTGTTATCGTCACCTGTATGCACTCTCAGACAGCAGTGGCACGATACTGCCATTGCTGCGCCGATAGCAGACAGGAGTAGCTCACTCCTTCTGTCTGCGGCTTAGTTGCGGCAATGTTAATAGATCGCCACAGCTAAATGGTTAATCACCTGCGACCGAAGCTCACTCCAGCCGTGGGTGATGCAGCATGAGGCCAGCGGTAATATACCGCTGGTCCCATGTCACGATCGTGTGCGATTACAAACGATCTCCAGGACATACCTATACGTCCATGTGCAAGAACCCACTTCCCTCTAGGATGTATGAGTGCATCCAATGTTGGGAAGGGTTTAATCTCTGATTATGATAACTCTGTTACTACCCGATTGAGAACAGGATTTATAGTACTGTATTGGTTTTATAATATATAATTTTAGATTAATTTTATGATAAGATTTTATATTCATTTAATATTGTTTAATTTGATAATAATTTTACATCACTCCAAGTTCACGTGTGGAAGGATTAAATGTGACCAACTTCCGCAAATGAATATCTTTAGAATTCCGATTGGCAAGATCATGTGGGACGAAAACCAGAATAGCGCTTGACCACTTAGTTGAAGTCTCTATAAGTTTTAGTGGAGATAGAAGAGCATAATAAACAATGCTTTTCATTTCAATGCGTCAATGTTTCTATAACGTGTACAGATAATGCCAGCCCTTGCATCATCCTCTGCCCGTATCTCGTTTAGAGGCAACATCATGAAACTGGAAATTTGTAAAATTGATACAGCAATTGGACAGCAATGGTAGCCTTAAAATCCATGAGGCTTTACTGAAGACATTTAAAAATACATCCAAAAAGCATCCCCCAACCAAAAGATCGGCCTGAATGGTCAATGTTTCTATACAAATGTGTGAACAGGGGGCTTTTTTAATGGCACAGTTAGGTATCACAAGTGAAAGGTTCCTTAATACGGATTAGATAAAATGATAAAATGTTTGCATAAGAACAGGAATATACAGTGGGTGAAATAAATACTGAACATGTCACACATTTTCTAAGTAAATATATTTCTAAAGGTGCTATTGACATGAAATTCTCAAGAGATATTAGTAACAACCCATCCATTCCACACATGCAAAAAAATCAAACCAATGTCCATAAATTACGTTATGTGTTGTAATGAGAAATGACACAAGGAAAAAGTATTAAACACACTTATTGAAATTTCTTTACTACTTTGTACAAAATACTTTATTAGTGATGACCGCTTCAAGATGCCTCCTGAGGTATGGAGAAACTATTCGCATGCTTAGGTGGGATTTTGGCACATTTTTTCACCCAAACGCTCCTCAATTCTTGAAGGTTCTGTGGAGTCCTATGAACTCTGAGCTTTAGCTCCTTTTATAGATTTTCCATTGGATTAAGGTCAGGTGATTGGCTGGGCCATTCTAGCAGCTTTATTTTCTTTCCTTGAAACCAATTGAGAGTTTCCTGTGGCTGTGCATTTCAGATTGTCTTGCTGAAATGTCCACCCTCGTTTCATCTTCATTATCCTGGTAGATCGCAGCAGATTTTTATCAAGAATGTCTCAGTACATTTGTCCATTCATCCTTAATTCAATTATATGAAGTTTCCCAGTGCCTTATGTTGGAAAACAACCCCACACCATGATCTTCCCGCCTCCAAACTTTACTATTAGTATGGTGTTTTGAGGCGTTATGCAGTGCCTTTTGCCTCCAAACATGGTGTGTATTATTTTGATCTTATCTGACCATAATATATTCTCCCAGTATTTTACAGTCTTGTCTAAATGATCAAAAGCTAACACCAAGCAAAACAACTCAGCTCACCTTTTTGAAATGCAGTGGTTCCTGATGATTCCCTGTTTAATCATTCATGGTATAAATGACTAAAAATAGAACAATGAGCCAGAATTTATTGTAGAATTAAAACATATCCAGATACAAAGCAACAAGTATCAAACGGAAATGAACCTTCTGACTCATTTTGGACCCACATCCTTTCTCAAAGCAATCCATTTCACAAGTGAGATGTACAGATATGGGGTCCAAACAGGATCCACCCACTAAAACACAATGCAAATATAAATTAGCTAGCATTAATAATTTAAAATCAAATCAGTACAAAAGATAAGGCCCTGCGGGTGACTTGTATTCAGCATCAAGATCCAAAATCCTTCCCGATCCAATTATCTACGCATGTGCTCTCCACCCCGCTGGTTCTTAGGGACCATCTCTAAACCAATAACCCTAGGGTCAGATGTATCCCCTTGATGTGTGTAAAAGAAATGCTTAGACACATTAGATACGCTGTGAACATCTGCTTGGGTGACCCATACACATGTTCCCTAATTCTGTCCTTAATTCTTCTAGTGGTATACCCAACTTAGTGTAATTTTCATCCAATATATTTGATACAATATACAACATTTTTTATTCACAATTAAAAAAAATTCCCTCTATTGTAAAGTGTCCTATCTCAATCATAATGCAATGTTTTGGGGTTTTATTTACGTTTCACTGCCATAAGTGCGACATTGAGTTTTTGGATGTTTCTTTTCATGGTGATATTTTTGCAAATAAAATCTGAACATCTATATACAGAAAACCTACAGCTAGCAATAAAATACTGCATGCTAGCTCCTGCCATCCTCGACATACGAAAAAAGCGATACCTGTGGGTGAACTCATTAGGAGTAAATGCAATGGTTCATCTGATGTGATGAAAAGGAAAGTAATGATGTTCTAAATCGTTTACGTAAAAGAGGTTACCCAGAATGGTCACTGAATAGGGTGAAGGATATTGTAAAGGATAAAAATAGACATATGTTGCTTCATGATAAAGATACAACTACCAGTATGTCCTTTTTAAATCCTCTATTTGTTACAACTTTTACCAAAGAATCACAATGTATTATGAGAATTATTGGTAGATACTTACCGATGTTGTATCAGGAAGATTTTCTTGGTCTCTTAATACAAGATGGCTATAAATTTGTTACTAGATGAGCACATACTCTGTAGACCTCCCTCTCCCCTAGATTAGTCCATACTAGTCGCATGCCTAAAACTTGGCTAAGTACAGAGGGCTTCTTTTGATGTGGGCTAAATACCTGGCTATACCCCGGCCTTATCATGGCAAATGTTTATAATATAGGAAATGTTATTAATTGTGCCATCAAAAAATGCATATTGTATCAAATGTATTAGATGCAAACTATGCTATGTCGGGTGTACCACTGGAATAATTAAAGACAGAATTAGGGAACTTCTGTAAGAGTTCACCTAAGCAGGTGTTCACAGTGTATCTAATGTGTCTAAGCATTTATTTTACACACGTCAAGGAGATACATCTCACCTTAGGGTCATTGGTTTAGAGACAGTCTCTGGGACCAGCAGGGTGGCAACCATTAGCATAGGTAATTGAATCGGGAAGGATTTTGGATCCTGATGTTGAATACAAGGGAGCTGCATGGCCTTAAAGGAGTTGTCTCCCCACAGGGTTTCAAAGAATGCATGAAAGAAATTCTCTGTCACTTCCTGGTTCAGACTAAATTTGCATAAGCTCAGTGCTTGTACACTCCTTTTTGCTTTCAGATGCTAATTTGATTAGATTAGCTTCTCAAACTACTCACAGGACTTCTTATCTGATCCCCAAAACAAAAGCCCTAATTACAGAGCTGTTTACTTGAGATAAATCAAGCTTTTTACTGTCTGGCAGCACAGGACACTGACTGACACTGTGGACCTGTGTGATGACTCACTCTCTGTTATCTCATTGAACAAACAGCCTGGGGAGATTTGTTTACAGGTCAGTTACTGAGGGAACTGAAATAGCCATGGATGGTAATAAAATTCACTTGTATCTCTTTAGGGAAAACAGAGGAACAATGCAATATTATTTGGAAAATGGTCTTTATTTTGTGTTCCCTACAATTTGAAAGCTATTCTTTGTAGCGAGACAACCCCTTTAACTTTCATACTGATTTGATTTTAAATAATCAGTGCTAGTTAAGTTATATTTGTATTGTGTGTTTTAGTGGGCAGGTCCTGTTTGGACCCAACCTATGTAGGGCTCACTTGTGTAATGGATTGCTTAGAGTAAGGATGTGTGTCCGAAACACATGTCAGTGGGTTCTTTACCTTTTGATACTTGTTGTTTTGTATCTGGATATGTTTTTAATTCTACAAGGACTAGGATTCTGAAGTAGGGTCGTTGATCCAGGGATTATTCCGATTGCCAGATTGGAATCGGGAAGGAATTTTTTCCCTAAAATGAGGACAATTGGCTCCTACCTCATTGGGTTTTTTTGCCTTCCTCTGGATCAACACTTTAGCACAACAGGCTGAACTGGATGGACATCTTGTCTTTTTTCGGCCTTACAAACTATGTAACAATACATTTTTGCTGCTTTTTGTTTTCCAAAAATATTGGAGTATAGAGTGCTGGTTTATATTTCTATTTTTGTCTAAATTATGTTGAGTAAAATTTAAATGCACTTGAACATACTTTTTGTTAAGCAATGTCTTGCGTGCTGAGCATATATACAGGTCATGAAGGTTTAGTGCATTACCTATTGTTTCCTTTGAGACAATTGTACCTGCTAATTCCAGGTCTTTCTTTAGCTCACTATATGTGATCCTTGGTTCATAGACAACTCTTCTGATAATTGTTTTCACTCCTTTGTCTGAAATCTTTTGCAGAGAACCTGGTCATACAGATTTATGGTGAAATAATGTTCTTTCTATTTCTGGATCATGGCCACAACAGTGCTTGCTGGGACCTTCAGTAGTTTAGAAATTCTTCTGTAACAAATGTCATCAGTATATTTTGCAATAATAAGGTTGTGAAGGGCTTGAGAAAGTTCTCTGGTTTTATCCATCATGATATACTTCATGTGTGGTACCTTGATAATGAGACAGCTTTTTACTGGCCATCAGTTGAACCAGCTAATATTATTTTTCACAAAGTGGCAGGATTGCCTTCTAATTACTGATTTTAGATTAGGTCATGACTTTTCATGGCTTTTTGCACCATTCTTTCTTCATGTGTCCAATACTTTTTCCTTGTGATATTTCTCATTATTACACCTATCTTAATTTATGGACATCTAGGGTTTGATTTTATTTGTCTGTGTGGATCAGATTACCGACAGCTGGTGAGAATTTTATGTCAATAGCACCTTTACAAGTTGATTTACTTAGAAACTTTGTGACGTGTTCAATACTTATTTCACTCGCTGCATAATTACAATATTAATAAAAAGTATAGACTAACATTTGTATCATAAATAACATAAATAAAACAGACTGAATACAATGGTTCATATGTATGAAAACTGTCTAGTAGTAAGACTGTCTTTGCTGTTCATAGTAACCAATTAGAGTTCAGTTTTCATTTCACATTGTGCTCTGATTGGTTGCTCTGGGCAGCAAAGGCAGTCTTACTGCAAACAGTTTTCATACCTGCATAATGTATTCAAATGGGACTGATAAATTGTAAATGTGCAATCTAACCACTAGATGTCCTCATGGTGCACAAGATGACTTTGTATGTAAGTGTCTATAGTGTCCAAGAGGTGTAGCAAATTGTAATAGCTATATCAGGACACTAGATGTGGCATTGAATGTTTGTACCTAGAGTGTCCACTATGTGTACTAATTGTAATAGCCATATCAGACCCCTAGTTGTGGCATTGTATGTAAATACCTAGAGTCTCCACTAGATGTAGTTAATTGTTATCTCCAGGTCACTACATATGAGTTAGTTGCTAGATGTCCTTGATGGATAGATAGGTTAGACCTACAGACGCTGATAAGGACCAAATATTGGCAAAAATTCTCTTATGAGAACAAAGGGCAAACATTATATGCAATCTTCCTATCGCCTTCTATAGATCTAACCTTGTCATCAATCGAGGACTTGTTTCAAAGAGACAGGACATAGATATCATGAATGATACTTATTTACATATCTTAGAAACTCCATGGTGTGATCCAATAGCTTTCAAAGAATTTCTGATGTGTTTGATATTTATCCATGTTTTTAACACCCAGAATAGTAAGTTCAGAGAAAAATATACCTTTCCAAGCAGGGAGGGGCAATCATTGCTCTATCTGTATGGATAAGTGTTATTTATTACAGCGGGTTGGCTCATTATCAGTTTTTATCATTCTTTTACATCTTTATACTTGGAATTCTATACTCTTACCCTTATTAAACATCAGTGTAGTTATATTTTTATCTTTTTAAAGAAACATTAATGTATCTATTTCACATTAAAAGCGACCTGTTAGTTGTTCTTTTTAGTGTGTGGCTTATAGCTACTAAAGTGTCTGCCTTACATCCTTCATATGAACTTGGTGTAATCCTCATTGACCTAGCAAGCTGTTTTTCTCTTGAAGACATGCAGGGATCACGTCCCATAATGACTGCTGCAAGATTGGCTTGTTAGACAAAGGGCTAAGGTGGGATTTTCTTTAATGACAATGAAAGCATCTCATAAAAACTGACTCTTCAGTTTTACAGTACTTGCTTTGCCTTTCTTAGTAACTAAATCAGTTCGTCAAAAATTATAAAGGTTTAGTTTCAATATTCTGTGCAGTCTCGTCGTCCTAACTTGTAGGTGATTTTGAGGGCATTTAGCTAACATTATAATTGGTCATTTGAATTCTAGTGACAGTGGTTTAATTGCCTGCAGGTTACAGGAGTTTCTGAACAGGTAAATGTTCTTTGACATATGCCACATATTCATATTCTAACCCATTTTCATGCAGATAAAAATGAAAGACTCAAAATATGATACCAGCAAGCAAGAGTGATGGGCTGCTTTTATGAAGACATGGAACAAATAAATATAAAAAAGAACTCAAGACTGAATACTTCTAGGGGAGAAAGCCTCAATGCATACTGTGCCTGACAGAGCCTGTACCAGAGTCTGTCTCCTTATCATAAAGCCAAATGCACTAATAAATAGACTTTGTGTCTGTGTGTATGTACCCTAACAATAGAAATTAAAATTGGTAGTCCACTTAATAAACCATTCCATTTTTTTTTTCCTTTAGTTCACTAGAAAAAGCTTCTATGCACCCAGTAGAGTCAGTAATGTTGCTTACCTGCAGCTGAATACAGGGTTTCTCACTGCTGCCACTGTGACCTGCACTCTGAGAATCTGAAACACACCACATGTTTGTGTGACCAAGACGTGAAACGCTCTATAAAATCCTATGGAAGGTTTATTATGTATGTGTTAGGAAATCATACAATTTTGTTATATAAATGTATTAACTATTCTGCCTCTGTACCTCTTTTATACCAATGCCATAGATTCTAGAAAAGAGAACATGGTTTAGCCCAAATTCAGGAGTATAACTAGAGAAGACTAGGCCCCATGGCAGACTTTTGAATAATTCTCCTTTCCCCCATGACCACGAACCAGAACCTTTTAATAACAGTCATCCACTTACTAAATAATACAGGGAACAAATACCTCACCATATATATTACCAACATACTGCTACCAATCAAATCCCACTAAAAAGGCAAACATTACCAATAATGCGACTACATAAGGATCAGATATTAACACCAGCACATGACCACATATTACCACCACATAGTGACTGAATAATACCACTATACCATTACTGAATAAAGACCTGTATACAAAGAACAATATTCCCAGTTACCAAAAAGTGGTAATTACCAGTATACACAAGTTCTGCAGACATATACAGTAGGTGATTACAGTGCAGTTCCAACCAATGACTCACAGTTAACGTTTTCTCTGATGAGAGTTGTTCACTTCCCCTTTTCTTCTCCATCTGATCCAGACCACAATGATGACTTCTCTCGGCCATGACTCGTTTCTGTTGAATTTACCACTCAAACATCTAAGAATCCTCACTTTTTCAGCACCACCGTACACGTTCCTTAACTCTGTACAAACTCCCTATGAGATGATAAAAGAAGGAGATGAGGGTAAGTTATGGGGGTACCCAATGCAACATAGGTACTGTAAAGAGCCAGGTTATCATCAGTAGTGAACCCGCTAATGGGATGGTCCACTTTTTGTGGTGGCTGCACGCTGATATTTTAATTGTTGCAAGGGTTCAATATTCATGGGCCTTCTCATCCTGGTAGTATTAACCTCCAGCTGCTCACTTTGTTTTGGCTGGTTATGAAAAAACCAGTTGAGAGATGGTAGAATAGACTGCAAAAAAAAATAAAAAAAAAACAAACATGTATGTTAGAAAAATTGTATTTTTTCCCCTTCTTTACAAAAAATAAATAAAACAATAAAGTTTGGACTGGACCCCCCTTTATACTTTCAACTCATTAAAAAAGAAATCAAACAGAAAAAAAATTTTTTAAAACCTTTTATTAAAGCAGAGATATAATGTAAATCTCTTAAAACTTTTGTGCAGCATTAAATAATAGGATGTGTTTCTTGTAGGGCAAAAGGGGTTTTTGGGGCCCCTATTTGGACACCGGGGGGTTTGATATTGCTATCTCTACACTTCTTTAGTTATGCATCAACCTTTTTTACTTTGTAAGATTTTACAGAATAACGAATGCCAAGATAAAAAAATTTTTTTGTTTTTCCACTCTATACTCACCAATTTAACGCTTTGAATGTGGAACGATTGTAACAATGTGCGCTCTCGTTTTCCTCCTTCTGCGGCCGGACACACCACGGTCCGGGTCCCAGTCCGCACTTTGCACCCCCTCCGTTCATCCAGGCTTTCCCCCGTACCCCCTCCCCCCCTGCTCAGGTCTTGTTCTCTTCTCCGCATCCTCTTCCGCCTTCTGCTGGCTCTGACTGCACTTCCCCTGTTCGACCTTTAGGGTCGCTCACGCGATGTTCCTTTTTTTTTTAAAGGGCCGGCCGTCCCATTCAAAAATTTCCCCCCAATTATCGGGGGCCCCATGGGTTTTTTGGGGGACACTTCCCCCAGCTACCTTTGCCAAGTTATTGGTGTCAACTTAATCCTCCCATCCAGCTCTTGTCTTCAAGTCACTGCCTTCATGGACTCTAGCTCTGCAGACAACTTTATCCATCCCATACCAGTTGCCAAATACCGTCTTCCGCCCCCATTTCAAACCCCTCTCTGCTGTTTTTTGAATGGAGAACCTTTAAAAAGAAAATTTTCCCCATTTTACCATGTAGTGGAAATTACCAGTAACACAAGTTCGCAGACATATACAGTAGGTGTTTACGTGCAGTTACATCCATTGATATGTTGAGGATTATTATCGACAAAGTTTGAAACCCGGCAGGGTTTTTTTTTATGTTGATCAATTTTTAGAACACGCATAATTTGGGTTTAAAATCGGAATATTATTAATTCGCGCCTTTTTTAGCGCTTTCTGTCTTTTGGGGGCGGCCGCAAATCACTTAAGAAAAGCAGGGAAAAGCTTTTGTGCGATGTCATGACTGGGAATTTGATGGTTGGGATTGGCGGGAAAAAAATACATAACCTCGTTTTAATAAACAGCCCTTTCCTTTTTTTGCCCCAGTGTGTGTCACTTCTCATAGGAGTAGGACGTCCTCTGCCCTCTGTCCACATACCAGCAAACGCTCACAAACAGTCAAGGAAATTGTTCTATTTGTTAACAGAGAAAGCTATACTTTTAGCTGTGAACATTAGAAATTAGGTAGATTAGAGATTTGCAGATTTTAGGTAGTTACTGAAAATTTTAAAGGACTCTAGCCTGTAAAGCCACGGGGGGAGGGGGGGGGGGGGGGGGGGGGGGGCGAACACCGACAAGTCTTAAAGGATAGTGGATATAGTGCAGCCGAACTTTTTTAACATTTGCAAATTTAAAAAGGCTTTTTTTTAACAATTTTCCCGTTGAAATATTCTTTTTTATGTTGGCCACCTGAACTTATATTAAAGGATAAGATTTTTTCTAGCCAATCGGTCTATTTGTTAGGTACAAAAAACTCCCCTTTTATTATCCGTAAAACATTTCAATAGGCCCCCCTTTTTTCCGAAAAACAAATAAGGGCAAAAAATTTTGGTGTTAAACCACCACCAAATGTCTAGTACAAAACAGCGAATGCATGATTGAAAAGGCGGCAACACTTGGCCCAAAAAAGGCCAGACCGAATCGGGTTTTTTCCAAAACCACTGTCCCCCTCTGTCTCCCCCTCCTCCACCTCCGCCACCCCCCAAGCGTTCCTCAGTGCCCATGTCTCTCAGAGCAGACACGGCAGCCTTCCCCTTCCAAACCTCCACCGCCCCCCGGAAAAACCACCAGCACCATCAGAGACCCATCCTAAACCCCTTTTTCCTTTTCCCCAGTTTTTGACGACCGCCCTGTACATGGCCCGTTTTTGCAGCCAGCCTTATGTCTTCCAGGTTTTTGGGAGTGTCCCCATAAAGGTTTTATACTGCGGAATCCAATGGCCCGGGGTAGTTACAAAACACAGGGAGGCAGGTGGGGTAGCGAGGGCCCAGGAAGGTAATGGGTTGCTGCCCTTTGGGCAGAAGTCAGAGGTTAAGCGGTGGAGCAACAGAAGGGAACGGTTAGCCGCAGGGGGTTTAACTGCAAGAACAGGGGAAAAAGGCTGGACCGGGAATTTTCCCAGGCGAAAAGGACTGGAAAGCAACTAAGCACATACTCAACAGTGAAACAACAGGGTTGGAAGTTTTTTTAGGAACCAGGGGAAAAGGAAAACAGGAACAAGATGGCAACCAGTTGGACCCCACCACCATCTTAACTAAGGGAAACTTAAGGGCAAACAAGTTTTATAAATTCCAAGGCAAAGTAGGAGATTCCCCGACATTACCCCCACCTCAAAAACGGCCCTTACATACCTTGCGGCCCGGATTTCTAAAAATTTTTTCACAC
>JAODAL010055551.1:0-23878 GCA_025379985.1 Phyllomedusa bahiana
ACGCCGAAAAGCAGGGGGGCCCGGGGTTTTGCTGACCGTGGGTGGGGGAATCATTTTCAGCGGACTTTTTCGACTGCCCCTCCCTTCTTGAGGGGGACCCGTATTGACAAGCAAAATTTTGTGGAAAAAGAACCCTGAAAGGATCCGCAAAAGTTGTCCCTCACATCATCATCATCATCATCAACCCCAGGTCCTTTGTCGCCTGATTTTTTGCATCCAGGGGGTGCGGGGTACAAGCAAAAAGGCACTGCAAGGGGGTTGCCGTCCCCGCCCGGGGAATTTTTTTCCCCATTGACCCCCTTCCTTCCCTCCTCTGATGGCCAAACAGAAAAAGGGCGTCCCGAGCAGACAAAACAACCCTTTGCCTCTTGATCTTTCAAAATGCCTTCTTACCCCAACCGCAAATTTTTTCATAAAAGGTTCTTCGAAAATTGGATTATCCAAAAGTGGGGGTACAAAAATTGACATTTGGGGTGCCTTTTTCTTTTATGGTTTGGAAAGGATGCGAAAGATGGGGATGACGACATTTTTGGCCCCTGACTGGGGGGACAGGTAAACGCTGGGTGCAATTTGGGATTAAAACCCCGAAAAAAACAGAATTTTGGGGACGCGTTCTTACTGAATTTTTCAGGGCCCTACCCCAAACGATTTACCAAAGGCCCGACGGTCCTTCAAAACCCAAAATTCCCCCTGGCATGCGTGTTGTCCCCCAGCACTGAAAATTTGCACCTTTTCTCCCTACCCTACCTCCATGTCCTACCCCCCTCGTTGCTTCTTAAACCCCCTGCATTTCGCTCCCTTTCACAAAGATAAAAATTTTTAGGGGGTAGGAAGAGTTTTTTGGGAAAAAACCCCTTATTAAAAGACGGCAAATCACAGCATTTCTCAAATCCCAAATCAAAACACAATTGCTGTATTTTAAATTTAAATGAAGGTGCCTCCAAACAACAAATCTGGCCCGGGCCAAAGTGAAAAAACACCTTTCTGAAAAGTAAAAATTTCGGGGAAAAAAAAAGGGAATTTTTTTCACCTTTCAAAAACACCCGGCCCGTGACTACAAAATTGTTTTTATTCCAAAATTTTAAAATGCAAGGTTCCCCCATCAACAAAGAATGGTTGCGCCAAAGGGAAGAAAACACCTATCTGAAATGTATAAAGGATAATTAAAAAGGGATTTTTTTGCACCTATCAAAAACACCGGCAATGACTACAAAAATTTCTGTATTTAAATTTTAATTTCAAGGTCCTCTATCAACAAAGCTGGCCTGCCCAAAGTGAAAAACACCTATTTTGAAATGGGATACATAAAAAAAAGTGTTGTTTTTTCACCTTCAAATAAAACCTGGGGGTGAGTAAAAATTTGCGTATTCAAATTTAAGAGCAAGGTCCTTAACAACAAAGCTGGACGCGCCAAAAATGAAAAAACACCTATCGAAATGAATCGGATAATAAAAGTGGGGTTTTTTCAACCCCATTTAAATTTGACCTACGGTGACTACAAAAATTTCTGTAATTCCAAAAATTTAAACGCAAGGTGCCTTTAAACAACAAAGCCCAAAGTGCCAAAGTGAAAAAAACACCTAAATTTAAATTTTTATAAAGGGTAATAAAAGGTATTTTTTTTCACCTATCACAAAACCGGGAGTGCAAAAAAAATTGCTATACAAAATTTAAGTGCAAAAGGTTCCCCCCCATCAAAAAAAGCTGGCCTGCGCCAAAAGGGAAAAAAAACCCATCTAAAGTAAACGGAAAAATAAAAGGTAATTTTTTTTCACCTATCAAAAAAAACTGGGTGGGCTACAAAAAAATTTCGTATTCAAATTTTTTTTTTTTAAATTGGGGAAGGGGCCTCTATCAACAAAGCTGGCCTGCCCAAAGTGAAAAAAAACCTAAAGAAATGTATAAAAGGATAAAAAAGGAAATTTTTTTGCACCTAAAGAAATACACCGCAAAGGGCTCAAAATTTTTTATTTAAATTTAAGCGCAAGGGGCCTCTAACAACAAAGCTTTACCTTTCGCCCCAAAATGAAAAAAAAAAACCCATCTGAAATGTATATGGGTAATAAAAGGGATTTTTTTTCACCCTTTTACATACCCCTGGCGTGAAATACAAAATTGCTGATTCAAATTTAAGGGGCAAGGTGTCCCCTATCAACAAAACTAGCCTGCGCCCAAAATGAAAAAAAACCTAACTGAAATTTTAAAACGAAAAATAAAAGGATTTTTCACCCCATCAAATAACCTGCGGGGGACTACCAAAAATTTCTGTTTTTTAAATTTAAAACCAAGGGGCCCCCTATCAAAAAAAGCTTCCGGGGCCAAAAATGAAAAAAACCTATCTTAAAATTTTTACGGAAAAAAAAAGGTATTTTTTGCACCTAACAAAAACAACGGGAGTGACTAAAAAATTCTGTATTCAAATTTAATGCAAGGTGTCTCTAACAAAAAAGCTTGCCCCGCCCCCAAAGTGAAAAAAACCTTCTGAAAGGGAAAACGGATAATAAAAGTGGAGTTTTTTCACCTATTTAAAAAAGACCCTGCGGTGACTACAAAATTGCTGTACAAAATTTTAAACGCAAAGGGGCCTCTATTTAACAAAGCGGGGCCCGCGCCAAAGTGAAAAGACACCTATCTGAAATTTTACGGGTAAAAAAAGGGAATTTTTTTGCCCTATCAAAAACACCGGGAGTGACTACAAAACTGCTGAAAAACAAATTTAAGTCAAAGGGGCCTTTTTTCAACAAAGCCCGGCTGCGCCCAAAATGAAAAAAACACCTAACTGAAAGAAACGGAAAATAAAAGGTATTTTTTGCCCCCTACACATAAAAATGCGGGGACCAAAAAAATTGCTTTATTCAAAAATTTTAAATGCAAGGGCCTCTATCAACAAAGCGGGAAATCGCCAAAGTGAAAAAACAAAGATAAACTGAAAAAGTAAAAAGGATTAAAAAAAGGTATTTTTTGCACCCATCCCAAAAACACTGGCGGTGAATTTTAAAAAATTGGGTGTTTTTTCAAATTTAAGTGCAAGGTGCCCCCCACAAAAAAACTGGCCCCGCGCCAAAGTTAAAAAACACCTACCCGAAATGTATTAAAGGATAAAAAAAGTGGGTTTTCAACCCATAAATAGACCCCGCGGGGACTACAAAAATTTCTGTATTCCAAAAAATTTTAAATCCAAAAGGGGCCTCTATCAACAAAAAACTTGGGGGCCCGCGCCAAAGGGGAAAAAAAACCTATCTGGGAAAAGTAAACGGATAATAAAAGGAATTTTTGCACCTAACACATACACTGGGTGACACAAATTGCTGGGATTCAAATTTAAGTGCAAAAGGGGTCTCTTTTCAACAAAACTAGCCTGCGCCAAAGTGAAAAACACCCATCGAAATGTATACGGTAAAAAAAGGGGGTTTTTCACCTAAACAAATAGACCCGCGGTGACTAAAAAATTGCTTTTATTCAAATTTAAGCGCAAGGTGCCCCCTATCAACAAAAACCGGGCCCGCGCCAAAGTGAAAAAACACCTATCTTAAAAAGTAATTTCCGGGAAAAAAAAAAGGTTTTTTTTTTGCACCTAACAAAAACAACCCCAGTGACTACAAATTTCTTATTCAAATTTAAGTGCAAGGTGTCTTTTATCAAAAAGCTAGCCTGCGCCCAAAAAGGGAAAAAAACCCCACGAAATGTATACGGATAATAAAAGTGGAATTTTGCACCCATCAAAAAGACCTCGGTACTAAAAAATTGGGTGTAAATTTAAATTTTTAAACGCAAGGTGGCCCCAAACAAAAAAGGGTGGCCTGCGCCAAAATGAAAAGACCCTACTGAAATGTAACGGGTAATAAAAGGTATTTTTTTGCACCTATCAAATAAAACCCGGGAGTGACTACAAAACTGCAGTTAAATTTAAATTTAAATGCAAAAAAGGGGGCCCCTTAACAAAAAAGGGGGTTTTTGGGCGGGGCCA
This sequence comes from Phyllomedusa bahiana, assembly GCA_025379985.1. Lineage (NCBI taxonomy): Eukaryota > Metazoa > Chordata > Amphibia > Anura > Hylidae > Phyllomedusa > Phyllomedusa bahiana. Next base: position 3,968 of record JAODAL010055551.1, read on the forward strand.
AAGTGAAAAAAAACAAACCCTTTTGAAATGTAAAACATAAAAAAAGGTATTTTTGCACCTAACACATACACTGGCGGTGAAAATTTCAAAAATTCTGTAATTTAAATTTAAAAATGCAAGGGCCTCTAAACAACAAAGCTTTTTTTCTGCGCCAAAATGAAAAAACACGTTAATGAAATGTAAAAACGGGGTAAAAAAGGGATTTTTTTTCACCTATCAAATACAAAAGGCGGTTTTTTACAAAATTGCGTATTTAAATTTTAAATGCAAGGTCCTCCCATCAACAAAGGGTGGCCCTTTCCCAAAGTGAAAAAAAAACCTATCTGAAAAATTTTTAAAAGGGTAATAAAAGTGGGGGTTTTTGCACCTATCAAATAGACCTGCGGTGACCCACAAAATTGCTGTAAATTTAAAAAAAAGCGCAAGGTGCCTCAAACAAAAAAGCTGGGCCCGGCCAAAGGTGAAAAGACCCTATCGAAATGTATAAAGGGTTTTAAAAGTGGGGGGTTTTTTCACCTATCAAATAACCTGCGGTGAAATCCAAAAAATTGGGTGTATTCAAATTTAAGCGCAAGGTGCCTCTATCAACAAAGCGGCCTGCCCCCAAAGTGAAAAGACACCTAAATGAAAAAGTTAAAAACGGGTAATAAAAGGTATTTTTTTTTCACCTAACAAATACACCGGCCCGAGACTACAATAATTTCTGAAAACAAATTTTTAAATGCAAGGTGCCCTAAAACAAAGCTTGGGGCCCCGCCAAATGAAAAAAAACCCAAACTGAAATGAAAAAACGGATTTAAAAAAAAGGGATTTTTTTGGGACCTATCAAATTTCACTGGCGGTGGGCTTAAAAAAAATTGCCGTATTCAAATTTAAGTGCAAGGGGCCCCCAATCAAAAAGCCCGGCCTTCGCCAAAGTGAAAAAAAACCTATCTGAAATGTATACGGATAATAAAAGTTGGGGTTTTTCACCTATCAAAAAAGACCTGCGGTGACAAAAAAAATTGCTGTAAATTTAAATTTAAAAAGGCCAAGGTCCTCTAACCAAAAAAGCGGCCTTTCGCCCCAAAATGGGAAAAAACAAACCCATCTGAAATGTATAAAAAGGGTAATAAAAGGTATTTTTTTTCACCTATCAAATACACCAGCATGACCAAAAAAACCGCGTATTCAAAAATTTAAAGTTCAAGGGGCCTTTTTCAACAAAGCTTTGGGCTTTGGGAAAAATGAAAAAAAAACCTATCTGAAATGTATTAAACGGATAATAAAAGGATTTTTTTGCACCTATCCATACACTGGCCCTGACTACAAAATTGCTGTATTCAAATTTAAGGGAAGGTGCCTCTTCAACAAAACGGCCCCGCGCCAAAAGGGGAAAAAACCTATCTGAAAATTAATATAAAAAAAAGGTATTTTTGCACCTAAACAAATTTACTGGTTGGGGACACAAAATTGGGTGTTTTCAAAATTTTTTAAATGGGAAGGGGCCTTTTATCAACAAAGCTGGGGCCCCCGGGCCCAAAAAGGGGAAAAAAAAAAACCTAATTGAATTAAAAAGGATAAAAAAAGGGGGAGTTTTTGCAAACCCATCAAATTTGAACCCTGCCGGTGACTACAAAATTGCTGTATTTTTTAAATTTAAACGGCAAGGGTGCCTTATTTAACAAGCGGCCCGCCCCAAAGTGAAAAACACCTATCCAAAAAGTATACGGATAATAAAAGTTTTTTTTTTGCAAACCCATCAAATACAAACCCGGGAGTGGGCTAAAAAAACTGCCCGTATTCAAATTTAAGTGCAAGGGGGCCTTTAAAACAAACTGGGCGGGGCCAAAGTGAAAAAAAAAAACCCATCTTTAAAAAGTTAAAACGGATAAAAAAAGTATTTTTTTTTTACCCCTTTACATACACTTTTGGGGGGGTGACTACAAAATTGGGTGGGATTTAAAATTTTAAATGCAAGGTGCCTCTATCAACAAAGCTGGACGCGCCAAAATAAAAAAACACAAACGAAATGTTTCGGAAAAATTAAAAAAGGGAAAATTTTTTTCACCTATCAAAAACACTTTGGGGTGACTACAAAATTGCTGTATTCAAATTTTTGTCCCAAAGGGGCCTCTATTTAAAAAAGCTGGCCTGCGCCAAAGTGAAAAAACACCAACAAAATGTAAACGGAAAAAAAAAGGTAATTTTTTTTCACCTATCAAAATACACCCGGGAGTGACTAAAAAAACCGCTGTAAATTTAAATTTAAGTGCAAGTTCCTTTACCCAAAAAAGCTTTGGGCGTGGCCCAAAGGGGAAAAAAACACCTATCTGAAAGTATACGGAAATTTAAAAAAAAATTTTTTGCACCTATCACATACACTGGCGGGGATACAAAATTGCCCGTATTTCAAAATTTTAAATGCAAGGTGCCTCTATTCAAAAAAAGCTTTGGGCCCGCGCCAAAGGGGAAAAAACACCCCAAACTGAAATGGGATACCCGGAAAAATAAAAGGTATTTTTTTTCACCTAAACAAATACACTGGGGGTGACACAAAAATTTCTGTAATTTAAAATTTTAATGCAAGGTGCCCCCTATCAACAAAGCTGGCCTTCGCCAAAGTGAAAAAAACCTATCGAAATGTATAAAGGAAAAATAAAAGGTAAATTTTTTTCACCTATCAAAAAACACTGCCGGGGACAAAAAAATTGGGTGGGATTCAAAATTTAATTTCAAGGTGCCTCTATCCCAAAGCTTTGGGCCCGCGCCAAAGTGAAAAAACCCCTAACGGAAATGTATACGGAAAAATAAAAGGGGATTTTTTTTCACCAAAAAAAAAAACACCGGCCCCTTTACTAAAAAAATTGCAGTATTCAAATTTAAAAATGCAAGGTTTCCTCTATAAACAAAGCTGGGGCCCCGCCAAATGAAAAAAAACCAAATTTAAATGTATACGGGTAAAAAAAGTGGAGTTTTTTTCACCTTTTAAAAACACCGCAGTTACTAAAAAGATATTCCTAAAAATTAGTTTTAGGCTGCCCAAAAAAACAATTTAAAATTTTACCAAAAACTTTTTTAAAAAAAAGCCATTGCAATGCAATATTTTAAACAAAGGGCTGGGGTGCCCCAATATCCACTATCCTTAAAAAGCTTTTCTTTGGTTTGCCCACGCCCCCCCCCCCGCTCCCCCCCGTGAAATTTACAGCGTAAAAACTTTCCCTTTTAAAAAATCTCAGCCAAAATTTCCTAAAATCTGAAAATTTTTCTAATCTACCTAAGTTCCCAATGTTCACAAACTAAAAAACATAGCTGTCTGTGTGGAAACAAAAGAACAATTTCGCTGAGTGTTTTTGGAAAAAGCCGCTCACCCCCATCCTACTCCTATGAACACCTTTACACACACTTTATGCTGAACAGGAAAAGGGGTGTTTAAATTTTAAAAAGATGTCATTTTGTTTTTTCCCCCAATCGCAAACCCTAAAACAAAACCCCGTCATGACGCGAAAACAAAAACCCCACCCGGCTCTATTCCTAAGCTGATTTGCTGGGCCCCCAAAATAAAAGGGAAACGCTGAAAAAAGGCGGATAATTTTAAAAAATTTAGCGCAGATTTTCACCTAAATTATCGCTTTATTTAAAAAAAAATTTGATCAACCCTAAAAACCGTGCGATAATAATCGAACAAAAACAATCAAAACTACAAACAACCCAAAAAACGAAAAAAATGGTGTGTACCTTTCTTTCCCCCTTTTTTTTTGGGTGTCCAAAACTAGTTTTTGCTCACCTTTTCTGGGATGACGTGCTCTCAATAATTTGGGGTATTAAAGCCTCTTTTTTCCTCCTCCCTTTTTTTGGTTTAAAAACAATTTCAAGAAAAGGGAGTTAGACCCAAATCTGGAGGAAAAGGCCCGTTTTAAAACCTGTACGCTGCCTATTTTTGCAAAGCTGTATAGAGCAGCATTTGGGGTAATTATTTTTAAAAAAAAAAATTTCCTTTAAAAAATAAATCTGGGGAAAATTGGGCCAGAAACCCGGGCCGTTCCAGCCCAAAATTTTCAATCAGGGGGAAGGGGAAGAAATTTCGCCCCCCCCCCTCCCCCAAAAATAGGCGCCACAAGGGATCAAACCCAAAAAACCCAAAACCAAAAAATACAAAAAGCTTTACCCAACGCTTTCGTTAAAAAACTACTAAAAAATGTCCCTACAGTTACCAAAAAATTTAAAACCGGGTATAACCCAAACCCGAATCCCAAGATCATAAAACCAAATATCACCAAAACATGACTGAAAAAAACCACCACAACCCTTTACCCCCAAAAACGCCCGCACATGTGACTGAATAATACAAACTGACCATTACTGGTTTTAAAACCCCTTATATTACATTTAAAAATTTCCAACTACAGTGAAACCCTACAGGTTGGATACCCTCTGTACACAGCCTGCAGACTAAAAAATGATTACTAGTGTTGAGAAATGTTGAGGCGAAAATTTTTAATCACAAAAATTGAAATTGCAAGGTTTTTTATGGGGATCGAAATTTCCAGATCATCGCCGAATAATTTAAGGTTAAAATCTGTGCATCATCTATTAAATCGAGCCTTTCGCGCTTCTGTATTTTGGCGGCCAGCAAATGAGATTACAGAATAGAGCAGGGTGAGATGTTTGTGCGACGTCAAGTGACTGGGATGTGTATGGTTCCGATTTGGTTCTGGAAAAATCACATGACCTCGTTTTACATAGAACACAAGCAGTTTCCTGTTTTCAGCCTCAGTGTCTCTCAGCGTCTCATATGGATAGGACCTGCGTTCTGCCTGAGGCCAAACAGAACAGCGAAATTAGTATATTTCTCTGCCAGAAAACCTCTACTATTAGGCTGTGATCCTTCCAATTTAGTTTATGATAAGAGATTTGCAACATTTTATGTAGTTAGCTAGAGAATTTTTAAAGCAGCATCTACCGCTGTAAATTCACCGGCGGTGGGAGCAGGTGTTGGCCTCCCCGCGACGAAACACAGACAAGCTCTATCTAATAGAACACTGGATAATGTTCACCAAGACTTAGTGGGTATACATTGTAAGATGGAATATCTTTATTATTAACAGTTTTGCTATTGAAATATTTCCAGGATATATGGCAGCCCTACTTATATTGGATACACATCAATTCTAGTAACTGCAGGTCTCCTTGTTAGCTGCAAAACTCCACTTTAACTTATCAGTAAAAAAAACAAAAAATTTTTCAGATAGGTGTTCAATTTTACCCATTACACCTGTGACTGTTGATATATCCACCTTGCCAACTTAAATTACAATCCACAATCTTGTAGTCAGCACAGTTGTTTATTTGCCAAAAATACCGTGTATCGTACGAAAACATGCCACAGTTACGTGTTTTTTGACTTTTTGCTCACCCAGCACTGTTCATTGACGCAGCATCTACGTAAATCTAAAACAGCAATTCTAATATTCACCACAGTGAATTGAAAGGTGCAAAAAAAAAAACCGTTTATTATATCAAAACATAACAGTTATGTGTTTTTTTTGACTTTTGCGCACCCAGCACTGTTCATTGACGCAGCATCTCTACGTAAATCTTAAAACAGCAATTCAATATTCAACCACAGGTGAATTGAAAGGTGCAAAAAATACAGTTTATTATATCTATACATAACAGGTTGGTGTTTTTTGACTTTTGCACACTCCACAACTGTTCATTGACGAGCATCTACGTAATCTTAAAAACCGCAATTCTATATTCACCACAGGTGAATTGAAAGGTGCAAAAAAGTACGATAATTAATATCAAAACAAACATTAAGTTTTTTTGAACTTTTTGCGAACCCAGCCATTGTTCATTGACGCAGCATCTTCGTAAGATCTTAAAACACAAATCTATAATTCAAAAACAAACCACAAGGTGAAATCAAAGGTGCAAAAAATACCGTTTATTATATCAAAACATAACAGTTTACGTGTTTTTTGATTTTTGCGCACCAAGCACTGTTTTCATTGACGCAGCACTACGTAAATCTTAAAACAGGCAATTCTATAATCACCACAGGTGAATTGAAAGGTTCAAAAAATACCCGTTTATTTATATCAAAACAAACAGTTACGTGTTTTTTGACTATTGCGCACTCCAGCACTGATCATTGACGCAGCATCCTACGTAAATTCTTAAAACAGCAATTCTATATTCACCCCAGGTGAATTCAAAGAGCATAAAATTCCGATTATTATATCAAAACCTAACAGTTACTGTTTTTTTGACTTTGCCACCATGCACTGTTCATTGACGCAGCATCTACGTAAATCTTAAAACAGCAATTCAATATTCACACAGGTAAATTGAAAGGGCAAAAAATAACTCGTTTTTTATATCAAAACAATAGACAGTTACGTGTTTTTTGACTTTTGCGCACCCAGCACTGTTTCATAGACGCCAGCATCTACGTAATCTTAAAACAGCAAATTTCTATATTCACCACAGTGAATTGAAAGGTGCAAAAAATACCGTTTAATTATATCAAAACATAACAGTTACGTGTTTTTGACTTTTTGCGCACCCAGCACTGTTCATTTAGAAGCAGCATCTACGTAAATCTTAAACAGCAATTTCTATAATCACCACAGTGAATTCAAAGGTGCAAAAAATACCGTTTATAAATCGAAAACATAACATTTACGGTGTTTTTTTGAACATTTGCGCACCCAGCACTGTTCATTGACGCAGCATTACGAAATCTAAAGCAGCAATTCTATATTCACCACAGTGAATTGAAAGGTGCAAAAATACCGTTTATTATATCAAAACAAACAGTTAACGTGTTTTTTGAATTTTGCGCACCATCACTGTTTCATTGACGCAAGCATCTATGTAATCTTAAAACAGGAATTCTTATATTCACCACAGGTGAATTGAAAAGGTGCAAAAAAAAAAAAAAAAAATACAGTTTTATTATATCAAAACATAACAGTTACGTGCTTTTTTGACTTTGCGCACCCACACTGTTTTCATTGAAGCAGCATCTACGTAAATCTTAAAACAGCAATTCTATATCACCACAGGGTGAATGAAAGTGCAGAAAAATACCGTTTATTATATCAAAAACATAACAGTTTACTGTTTTTTGACTTTTGCGCACCCAGACACTGTCATTGACGCAGCATTCTACTAAATATTAAAACAGCAATTCTAATTCAACCACAGGTGAATTGAAAAGGGCAAAAAATTACCGTTTTATTTATACCAAAACATAACAGATCGTGGTTTTTTGACTTTTTGCCCAGTCCGTCCAGATTTGTTGATAGACACCTAGTTGAGGTTAAATTGGAATCCAGCAATTTGTTTTCGATTAGAGGGATTTGAGAATAGCTGTGATTTTCCGTCTTTTAATAAGAGACATTTTCCAAAAACTATTCCATACCTTCTCAAATTTTTATATTCTGAACATGGAGCGAATCAGGTGGTAAGCGAGCAAAGCGGGGAAAAGCACATGGAGTAGAGTACAGAGAAGGTGCTCCGTTCAGTGCTGGCGACAACACGCATGCCAGCGGATCATCATATTGCATGACCGTCAGGCCTGTCATCGCTGGGTCAGGGCCCTGTGAAATCAAGTAACGAACATCGTCCGCCAATCTGTTCCTTCATTGGTTAATGCAACCTGCATCTAGCAGTCTTACCTCCTCGTCCTTCCTGCAGTCACGGAGCACAAATGTTCGTCCATCAGCATCATCAGCATCTGTCCAACATGAAGCAGCCCAAATGTCAACTCGTGTACCCACTCACTGTGGATAATCCCTTTTTCTGAATACCCTTAGATGACACAATGCGGTTGGGGTCAGAAGGCATGTTTAAAAGATCAAGAGCCAAAAAGGATGATTTTTCTCTGCTCTGACGCCCAGTTACTGATGCCACAGAAGGAGGTGAAGGAAGCCGTCAATCAGGCAAAAATCCCAGGGCGGTCCGCAACGCCTTAGCAGGTGCCCTTGCTGTAGCCCGCAGCTTCTGGATGCAGAAAGTCAGACGACAAAGTCACCTGTGTTGATGATGCTGATGATGAATGACCGACCTTGCGGATTCACTCCTGGGTCTTTTCCGCAGAATTTGCTTGCGAGCGGCTTCATCAAGTGGGAACGAGGAGGAAGTCGATGGGTAGTGTCAATACGGTCCCAGCCACAAAATGGGAGAGGGGCTTCGCAGAAGTCCGCTGATATGAATTCCGCCAGCCACGGTCAGCGCAAAACCCCGCTCCTCGCTTATCGCCGTCAAAAAAGGTCCAGGACCTCTCAATCCTGGGCCTTCTTTGAGCAATAGCCTCTGATTCACCCAGCGATTCATACTGCCGCCTTTGCCCGTAACGCATAATAGAGGCAAGAACCTTAAGGTTGGTTAACCACACACCAACATGTCTAGTCACGACTGCAGCCGAATTGCATGAGTTGGAAATGGAGGGAACACTTGGCCAAAAAAGGCCAAGACCGACGCGGGCCTCCAATCACTGTCACACCCTCTGTCTCCTCGCCTCTCCGCCTCCGCCACCACCAGCGATCCTTACCTCAGCTACCCATGTCTCTCAGATCATATCAGGGATCAGCCTCCGCTTCAGCCTCCACCGTCGCCCGAGGTACCACCAAGCAACCACCACAGACCCATCCTACACTTCTCCTTCTCGACAGTTTTGACGACCTGCACGCCGTACAGGGCCATCTAGCGCCTAGCCTTCCTGTCTTTCCACCAGGTTTGGACAGAAGAAAACACTAACCCAAACCATCCCAAGCCAAAAGCCTGAATTTCTCATTGCCAGGCTTTTGGCCTTGGAAATGTTTGCCTTCCGTCTGGGTGGACCACAGATGGGTCCGTCCACGTCATGGACCTCCCGTGCCCCCAATACCAGATGCCGAGCAGGCATTTCTTTGCCAGAAAGCCGTCCCTCGCCCTGGCCAGCCACGTGTCCATCAAAAATTTCAGCGCGTTGTTCGAATCTGTGTCCGGAAAAAGGTCCATCTCACCACCGAACACTGGACTAGTAAGCACGCCCAAGCCGCTATAATCTCTTTGACAGCTCACTGGGTGAGCTGGTGGATGTCTCTGGTGGTGACGGTGGCTCTCAGGCCTCGACGCACGCTCTCAAAACCGCAGGATTGGTGCAGGGCTCTTTCCCCCAAGGTCCTCTGGTGGCATCTACGTGCCCCAGAGACACCAGCCCGTGTTGAAATTAATCTGCCCTTGAGACCGTCCACACAACAGGTCAGGAGCTGTGGACGGCTCTAACAACGAGACCGAGCGCTGGCTGGGTGACAAGAAACCTTGTGCCAGGCAAGGTTGGTGTGGCGATAACGTGCGAAATCTGCTGGCCGCTCCCTTAAGATCGGTAGGCTGGAAGCAACATCCCCTGCCTGGCACATAGTCATGAAACCATTGTCATCCAGAAATTTCCTACAGAGCTACCCGGGTCTGACTGCCTGCTGAAGAAGCTCGAGTCCTGATTTCGCACTTCCCGCCGTTCGCGGATCCCAGCTTCCGTCCCGTGCCTGCTGCGTTGCAGCGTCCAGCTCGGCCTCCCCGTCAACCGTCTCATTGTTGACGTGCAACTACGCTGGAAGATTCCACCCTCCCACATGCTCCAGCGATTGTGGAAGCAGCGCAATGCCATTACGCAGCTACGAAGTGACAACATGGCCTGACAAGCCGCGGTACGGACCTCGGGGTGTTGAAACCACCGAGAGTGGAGGCTGGTGAAAGAGCTCTGCACCAACCTTGCCCAGTATTTGAAGAAGCACCAAAATGGTCAGTGCGACAATTCCCTTGTCAGCATGAGCATTGTGGGATCTTAGTTCTGAACGATTCTTCGACATCTGAAACAACAGGTCCCCCGCCCCCCAGTCGACGGGAGGAGGAGAAGACGGAACACGGACCTTCTACTCGTTCCTCAAATCCACAAGGCCCACGTTTTCCACAATACTCATCGGTCCTATCATTAGGCAGTGGTCGGGTCCAAGCTAGTGCAAGGTGGCGCATCACTCCAGGGTGCATCATCTCAGGCAAGGTCAGGGCTTGTTGAAGCTGTGCCGGAGGCAGCGGAGGAGTGAGGAGGAGGAGGTATATCCCCTAGACACCCGATGTTACCAGATGTCCCGGCCTTGGAAAGAGGTTGTCCGCGAATTTGAGGCGGAGGATGCAGATAGGAAGATCAGTTGCTAGTGCCCCTCGACCCAGAGCTGGGAAATCAAGGCTCCATCTCTCACATGAGTGCTTGGATGCTGCATTACCTCCAACATAGATCCTCGCATTAAGGCCATCAAAATGAACAACAGTTTACTTGGTGGTGCCACCGCCCCGCCCTGGACCCCGGTACACAACAAAAAAATCACACTTTCCTTCCACACACCCAAATAGGAGATTAAAAATGCAGGAAATGGAGACCTTGCTGATTGATCAACTGGAGACACTTTTGCGTCTGCTTCACGTTTCCCCAAATGTCACGATGTAACAACATCACGACGTGACAGCATGTAGATGTGCCAAGATAAGGCTACGGCAGCAGCAGGCAAGGTGGCAGAAGCCTAATGGTGACCTCTGGCAAATCTTTGTTTATACCACCTCAACCACGCATGCAATGCAGGGCACACATCCAACACACAGAGATCACTTAAGATCATGGTGCACGACTAACTGCGTCTCACACCGATGTTTTTGCATGTGTTCTGACCCAATAGACTTCAGGTATCCAAAATGGACGAATGAGCCCGAGCTGCTCGTCACGCCATAGAGGTGTTGTCCTGCCCAGCAACCAGCGATCATATCTGAGCGGACCTTCAGCACACTGAGGAGTCATTACAGACAAACGCTTCCGACTTTCCACAGATAATGTGGAATCGTTTGACTTTCATCAAGATGAATCCAGGCATGATTCTGATGATGTTGTGCCCCAAAATGGGGGGGTGGGGGGCCCAGAGTCACCGATTAGTTGCCATTCTACTTCACATTCCTTTCAAACAGAAATGGTCCTCTGAAAACTTTTTTTTAAAATGAAACATTTCTTACTGCAATTGTTTAATTCTCTTTTCCCAACAGTTATTTTGCTGGGTTTTGCTGTGAGGAGACTGTAAAAGACAGCAAGGTTTCATGACAACAACCGTATTCCATTTACTCACTTTATTCTTAAGAAGTTTTCGCATTGTCAATGGTTTTGAGTCATGTTTGCTAGTGAGATACAGCAATAATCATGTCCTTTGGTACAGAAATGTGACTTCTAAGTGGCATTTTCTCCCATCACAAATTTAATAGTGGCTGAGAATCCTATTTATAATTTTTTGGGTCATGTAGCTGTGAGATACAGCAATAATCATGGTCCTTTGTAACAGAAACTGTGGCTCTAATGGCATGTTCTCCCTCACAATTTTTAACAGTGGCTGAGAAGTCATTTTAATAATTTTTTGGGTCTGCTGCTTTAAATGTCGCAATACTAACAGGTCTATTAAAAAAAAAAAAGTGTGTTTCTAAACAGACATTTGTTCTCACAATTGACAAAGTGGCTCAAGGGTCATGCTTTGAATTTTTTGGGGGCATTTTGTTGTGAAATGCAGCTATACTACAGGTCCTATTCTAAAAAATGTTGTTTCTAACAGACATTTGTTCTTCACAATTGACCAAAGTAGGCTCATGGGTCAATGCACTTTGAATTTTTGGGGCCATTTTGCTGTGAATGCAGCCTATACTACAGTCCTATTTCTAAAAAAAGTTGTTTCTAACCGACATTTGTTCTTTCACAAATGTCAAGAGTTGGCCAGGGAGATGGTGCTGTCAGAAACAGGAATAGGTAGGACACTGTTAATGGACCACATATTGCAAAATGACTTGTTTTTGCAAGATCTTTAACATAAGCTATCAATCCCTGTATAGAGCAAACCCATTTAATACAATGAAAAAAAGAGAAACAAAAGACATGGTGGGAATTCCATCCTATTTTAAAATGTGTTTTCTAGAATTACAGAGTACTAAAAAACTTCATGTACAAAATAGCTGTAAAATAATCCCTCTGAATTGTAACAAGGGAGGTACAGTAAAACTTGACCATTATGTAGGTTATTCCAGAGAACAAGGAGTATGGAGCACGGACAGAGAACAAAGTACAGAGACCAATTCCTCCAGCACGTTTAGTAAAATGAGAAAAGAATGCCAAGAAAAAGGGCACCTGGGTGAACAATAAGCGTTAACCCCATATTTCCAAGTGAAGCTCAATAGGTCCACACCATACGGAGGGCAAGGCGCTACCCAGGAAATTGATTGTGTACAGAGGAAGGCTGGAGTTTCTCACATTCTTCCGCTTCCGCACTCTGCTTCAGCACGACAGTTTTCGTTGCTGCGACAGTCAGGGATTTTAAACCTGCGTGTTAATAGATGACGGACTGCCACATGGGGCTTTCACCACACCCAGTGGGGGGGGGTTTTTATCCACTAGTAACTCCGGGGCCCTGGTCATGTTGTGGCCCAGGACAGGTAACGTACAATGTCCCAGTTCAACTATAATGTGTTGAAGACTCCTTTTTCCGGCACTTTTTAAATTTGGGGTCATGCAGGTTTGGGGCTCATGCTGTGGCCCATGACAGGTAAAGTCCCAATGTCCAGTGAAACTAAAATGGTGGTTGAAGGACCATCCTTTTTTTGCTGCACTTTTTAAATGTGGGATCATGCAGGTTGGCTCATCTGTGCCCAGGACAGGTATAGTCAATGTCCATTTCAACTAAAAAGGTGGTTGGAAAGACTCCCATTATCCGCCTTTTTAAATGTGGGGGTCATGCAGGTTTGGGGCTCATGCTGTGTGCCCAGGAACAGGTATAGTCCAAACGGTCCAGTCAACTAAAATGGTGTTGAAAGACTCCTTTTTCCAGCAACTTTTAAATGGTGGGGGGGTTCATGCAGGTATGGGCTTATGCGCGTTCCATGAGCAGGGATATACAATGTCCAGATTCAAGTAACATGATGGTTCAAATCATACTACTGCCTTCTGGCGACTTTTTAATTTGGTGGGTGATGCAGGATTAAGGGTCAGGCTGGGTACAAGACAGGGTATCAGGTAAATGTCTGTGGACTTTTTTCTGTGACTTTTCTATAACCTAAGAAGGGTTGCCTAAGATGTAGCATGTATCCATTTGAACTGTTGTGGGTGTTAATTTCAGCTTCTCCGAGCCTTTTTTGGTGTAGATAATGAAGTGTTGTTCTCCCTCCCATAGACTCTTTAATGGTCATGAACGCGCATAATCGATGCTCCTTACGAAAAACTCTTATCGATAGCGCCGACTTATCGACAAACCGATCGATCTCGATAAGCCAACGCAATTCGCTCAACACTAACTGGAGAGTTCCATCGTTTTTTTCCAACAAATAAATCCAGCCCTGCAGCCGGAAGAGACTTACGTAATAAAGCCCTTATTAGAGTCTCGCCTGAAATATACTCCGACATCGCTTAAGATCTGGACAGAAAGAGGATAGACTCTGCCTCGAGGAGGAGTAGTACCGGGTTGCAGGTCAATTGGGGAGGCAGTCAAAACGGCCGATTCGGAGGAAGAGTTTCCGGCCTGTCTTTCAAAAAGACGTTGGCAAAATCTTGTGTAAGGAGGGGCAGACCTGGCAAGGCTTTCCGTATAGTGCTTACTAGAGGCAGAACTGTGGAGTCCAGGATGGGATCGCAGAGAGTCAAAACGCGAGTGGCACGCAAGGCCCACAAACAGAACAATGTCGCCCGATGGTCCAGTCCCCAGATCGGGCATGTGCTCTTGCAACCACGGAAAGCCCCAGGAGGATTTCAGAAGACGTGTCAGCACGAGAAGTCTCAGAGTCACTTTGTGTAGAGCGCCTATCTGCAAGGTGAGAGGCGCAGTCAGAAAAACGAATAGCAATCCTTGAGGGCATTCGCCATCTTACAGAGGAGACAAACATTGTTTCTGCAGAGGGTCACCAGGAGACAACTTGGATACCAGCGTGTGGCTGATTAAAATTTCCAGCGGAACCCCGAATCAAGGAAGCGCGGAGGCTTGGAAGGTGCTGAGTCCGGCGAATTCCACAGAGCAACGGGAATGTCAGACGGGGAGAGGCGCACTGACACCTAGGGATGCCTCTCCTACTAGCCCTAGTGCGAGTGAGCTTGGGCGCACCGTACAGTCACCCAATGAAGTGCCAGAGCCACAGTAGAAACATAGCTGCTTCTTGACGATGCTGCAAGCGTTCCTCCAGGTCAGGTGGCCTCTCTCAACTTGCTGGGATTTTCGTCGCTCAGAACCATTGACGTAGGAAGTGGAGGTCGTTTGAAAAATGGGAGCCAGACGAGTACCCGCGTGGTCGAGAGACTTCCCGTTGGAGGCGAATCTCCTGTTGTCTTTCAGCGAACCGAGTCGATTCGGGTGGCTAACTGAATCAGTTCGTCCAGATGGATGGAGTCCCTCGCCAGACGAGTTCTCTTTAATGCGCCCAGAGAGGCCCTTGCCATAAGGGTGCCACCAAGCCGCCTCATTGTTCCAGTCCAGCTCTGAGGCTAGGGTCGGACCGCACAGAGTATGACCCACAGTGGAGTCCGCCCTGACGGAGGTGGTGCAGAGCTGCACAGTGGAGAGGTGCGTCCAGGCTCCTCGAAACGTGCGGAAGCCCTGAAGCTGAAAAGGCTTGGAGATTAGCTGTCAGTAGGATCTCCTCGGTCCCATAAGCGTATGCGGAGTGGCCAATGGCCAGAGCATCGCCCATTAGGAGGCTAATTATGAAGGCCAACCTTACCCGCTCGTGTAGGGAATTGTTGCCCCAACATCTCAATGTGGATTGAGCATTGACTGATGAAGCCCATACACTTCTTTGAGTCTCCATCATAACGTGACGGGAGCGGCAGATGCAGAGAGGGTCCACGGAGCAGGAGCAGATAAGCCATGGCTGCAGGAGCAACTGTGCCGCGTGGAGGCGGCAGCCGACGGCGGTGTAGACGGGCCGCATGATTCTGCCATCATGGCCGCGAGCTGGTCCAATCCGCTGGCTCTTCTGGCAACGCCGTCCTGACGTCCCGAGTTTCGGGCAGAGGTACCCTGCGGAATCCATGGGCCAGATTTGTACTGTAAGAGTTCGGTGGATTCGCAGGACCACCACAAGCGATTGATAGTTTTAAGCCAACACCAGGAGCGGATCTAAGTAGCCCCCGTATTCATCACCAGAGCCCAGCGCAAAGCGAATGGACTTGCCTGCCCGTAAGGCTACAAGGTCCGCTATCCCTGACGTGACTTGCTTGCGATGGCGCCGGGGTACTGCAGGGTACAGATTGTAATCAGAAGAGTAGACGGGGACAGCAGGAGTCAGGCAGGCGGCAGAGGTTCGAGGTCAGAAACAGGCAGACGGTCAGGGCAGGCGGCAAACAGGCAAGGTCAGAATGGAATGGACTGGTACACGGGAAATCAGACAGGACTCCAACATTCTAAACTAGGCAAACGCACACCAACAATCTGGCAGAGAGTGCTGAGGGAGTATTCCTTAAATAGAACAAGCAGCCGGCAATTGACCCAATTGCCAGCGTACTGGCCCTTTAAATCCAGACCAGACCACCTTAAGGGGCGGGTACGCGCGCGGCGGCCGGGACAGGCAGGGACAGCGTACACTGGAGCGTGAATGGGTTATTGGCTTGGTACCAGACCTCGGGTGGCAGGGGGATGGTCATGGGTAGCCGCGGCACCTGCGCCGGACCCCCTGCGGGCAGAGGGGTGGCCGCGGGGGGCAGCGGCACCCGCGCCAGCCCCCATAACAGTACCCCCCCCCCTAGGTCTCCCCCTCTTTTTTCGGAACTTAGAGAAGAGGTCAAGCGACAGATTGGCCTCGGATACCCACGAACGCTCCTCGGGCCCGAAACCCTTTCAATCTATAAGAAAGAACCATTTCCCCCTTACTATTTTCTCTGCCAGCACCTCCTTGACCTCAAAGATGTTATCAGCGTTGGCCACAGGAGAAGGCGAGACAGATCTATGGGAGAAGCGATTCAGCACCACAGGCTTGAGAAGGGAAACATGAAAGGCGTTCGGGATACGCAGAGTGGGAGGCAAGCGGAGCTTGTAGGACACCGGGTTTAGTTGCCGAAGTACCACAAAAGGACCCGACACCCGCACCAGCCCCCATAACACTTCCTCACTAGGCGGGTGAAGGAAGCTGCTCATCAACGATTCCAGATTCAGTTTGATGCTGATGGTACCCCACCTCCCCCCACAGCAGCCGTGGTAGTGGTACGTGAGCAATGAGGAACCGCCCGGTCAGACCTGCCAGAGGATGGATGATGGCACAGATAGGCAGCAGCCAAATGACTACATAGGATTTCTCTATAATACGTGAGTTTCTCCTCCCTCTCGCAGGTTGAAAAAAGGCTCCCATTTTGGACCGGTAGCGAGGGTCCAAGAGGGTAGAGAGCCAGAAGACATCCCTCTGCTGGATGGTGACTATTCGGCTGTCACTAGCCAGGCAAATGAGCTGTATACTGCCACGGTGTGTCTTGGTCATCTACCTCGTCTTCCTCATCTCCCTCTACCTCCTCCGGCTGCTCCTGCTCCTCCTGTCCTGTCACCTGGGTAGAAAAAGCACTCATTTTGCCAGACATTGCCTGTGCTCCAATGTCCTCCTCCTCCTCCAGTTCAGCCCCCACCAGACTCATGTGGCCGTGAGATGTAGTTGCCACGTCTCCAGTCTTCTGACCAGACAGATTTTGCAGCATCTGTTCCAGGACATGAAGCAGTGGAATGCCGTTGTTCATCCCGTAGTCCTGGTGACTGACAAATAATGTGGCCTCCTCAAAGGGCCTGAGCAAACGGCAGGTGTCACGCATGAGCTGCCACTGGCTAACAACAAAATTACACAGAGGAGTACTTCTGTCCACTTGGATCATCAAGAAATCATTAATGGTCTTTCTCTGTTCATAGAGTTGGTCCAACATATGGAGGCTGGAATTCCAACGGGTGGAAGACCGTTCTGCTGCTGCAGCTCAAGGAGGGTGTGCTTGGTGGTGTAGGAATGGTTGAAGTGCACGGAAATTTTCCTGTCGATTTTTAGAACATCTTGCAGATGGGTGGAAGACTTGAGGAACCGTTTGACAACCAGATTGAACACATGTGCCATGTAGGGAGCATGGCTCAGTCCTCCTCGGCACAGCATGGACACCATGTTCTTTCCATTGTCTGTCACCATGGTTTCGATTTTCAGTTGTTGCAGAGAAAGCCACAAATCGATTTTGTCTTGCATAACGTGGAGCAGTTCCTCCCCTGTGTGACTTCGTTCGCCCAGGCAAACCAAGTGTAGAACTGCGTGACACCGCCATGCCCCGCACATGTGGTATGATGGAGGAGAACTTAGACTTGTGGAGGCTGAGGTGGTGGAGGAGGAGGCGAACATTGGCTCAGGATCAGCAGCTTGTTAATGTGGAGAAGAAAGTGATGTCTCCTGTCCAAGTTGCTGGTGTGGCTGGGCAGGAAGCACATGTACCCAGTGGGCCGTAAAGGACATGTACTGGCCCTGACCGTAGTTACAGCTCCACAAGTCCGTGCTGCCGTGCACTTTGGAAGAAACCGATAGGCTCAAGGGCTGGCCCACCTTCTGTTCTACATATTTGTGCAGGGCTGGTACTGCCTTTTTCAAAAACAAATGATGGCTTGGGACTCTCCACCTCGGCTCGGCACAAGCCATCAGTTTTCTGAACGGTGCAGAGTCCACCACTTGGAAAGGGAGGGACTGCAGTACCAACAACTTGGACAGGAGCACGGTCAGCTTCTGTGCCTTAGGATGGTTGGACGCATACTGTTGTCTCTTGGCAATCGCCTCGGTGAACGACTGCTAGCACCATGAGTGGCGAGCAGCAGGAGCATCTGGACCGGTAGAGCATCTGGATCGGCAGAGGTGGTGGAGCCTTGACTGCCTGAAATGGCATGCATGCCACTAGGTGCTGCTGCTGTTGCTACGACAGGAAGAGCCATATTATTATAACCACGTAGCAGGAAGGGGTTAATAGTCAGTACCCACTGCTTTTGGAGCAAGCTCAGCAAGTGGGCCCACTCCTATGCTCTTTACTGACAGTATAAGTTTAGGTCAAATGGGAGTAAGTTGTTAAAAGTATTTTCTCACTTTCACAAGATTTATGTGATATTTTTTTCTAAATTAGTGGTTCCCCAATCTGTTGTCTATAGAGACCATAGACTAAGGGGGTTCAGACTTTTCTGACATGAGGGCTACAATATCAGTTATCATGTCAAAGACAATTTTCTATGATGATACTTTATACCGCTAAAAAGTAGTAACTCAGGAAGGGAAGATCTCTCCTTAAGGAGAGCACCGAACGAATGGCTCGTAGAGTTTGTTTTGCCTTTTCGCCCTCTACTTAGCATCTGCATATCACAAGGCATTATGAGAAAGGGACTGAGACGCCCACAGCACCCTCTGTTGGATGTAACAAATCCTCAATTTGCGAAAAGGCAAAACAAACTCTACAAGCCGTTCGTTCGGTGCTCTCCTTAAGGAGAGATCTTCCTTCCTGAGCTACTCGATGCCCCCACACAGCCAGCCAGCATCTCTCTGCTCTGCACTGAAGAGGGACAAAATCCTGAAACAGCGTTGTCTGCAGATGAGATACTGGCTTGGCTAAAATCCTGTTTGTTTTTTCAAGACTCGGTGGGTCAAAAGCAAATTGAGGATTTGTTACATCCAACAGAGGGTGCTGTGGGCATCTCACCCCCTTTTCCCCATAAGCCTTGTGTTTATAAAAGTAGTAAAAAAGGGTTCCCAAAAAAGTTATAGCACAACTATAAAGGGAGCAAATCTTAACCCCATAATATCACTGAATATAACATATAATAAAAAAAAAATTAAAGAAAGAAAGAAGCTGAAATGGTTACTGAAATGACTTGAAACTGACAAAAAAGTAATAATGAATTTAAATTTATTGCAAATGTACGAAAATCACACAACTGTGGTTCAGATGAGAAAAAATAAACTAATGAAACTGTCTGAGATAAAAACTATGATACATTTAGAAAAGCATGAAAATAATATGATCACAGGGATATGTTAAGCTAAGATGTGTCCTGTAGTTAGCATCACAAATGTTTACAAAGTTGTAATCAGTTAGTCTGCCTATTTGAAGAGTGAAAAGTAGTCATTGTGCTGTTTGGTATTATGGTGTGCACCACACTGACCATGGGCCAAAGGAAGATAAGGAGGGAGTTGTCTCAGATGATTAGAAAGAGAATCATAGTTAAATATGTTAAAGGTTAAGGCTATAAGACCATCGCCAAACAGCTTTATGTCGATGTTAATACAGTCGCACATATTATTTAGAAGTCTATGGGACTGTAGCCAACCTTTCTGGATGTGGCTGCACATGGAAAACTGATGTCACATAATATTAATGGTAACCAAAGAGCCCAGAACAACTTCCAAAGAGATTAGAACTCCAAGGTCAAGTACATTAGTGTCACAAAGCTTCTGAGAATGTCATTTGGACAGATGAAAAAAAACTGGAGCTTTTTGGCAAGTCACATCAGCTCTATGTTCACAGACACAAAAATATAGCCTACAAAGAAAGGAACATTGTACCTACTGTGAAACATGGAGAAGATTTGGTTATGTCATGGGGCCACTTTACTGCATCTGGCACAGGTTGTCTTGAATCTATTCAGGGAACAATGAAATCTCAAGACTATCAAGGCATTATGGAGTGAATATATCCCATGTCAGGAAAAATTTGGTAAATCATAGGGGCATGGATCCCCAAAAGGTTTAAAGACCCCAAAAAACACGAAAAAAAAAACATCCACGAAAACCTAAAACAAAGCATTTGGGGTATTCTAAGTGGCTGCATAGCCCCTGATTAAATCCTATTGAACATTTAGAAGCCCCGGGTCCGGGGGTTTAAAAGAGCAATGG
>JAODAL010055552.1:0-23877 GCA_025379985.1 Phyllomedusa bahiana
GGGGAGAACTTGCCTACGGGGGCCCCTAAAGGGTGGGACACCCACAGGGGCCCTAAATGGGGGGGGGAGAACTATGCCTACATGGGGCCCTAAAGGGGGGGGGGGGGGACTATGAAAGGGGGGCCCAAAGGGGGTGGGAGAACTATGCCTACGGGGGGCCTAAAGGGGGGGAATCCTAGGGGGGCCCAAAAGGGGGGGACAAAGCTTCCGGGGGCCAAAAAGGGGGGGGGGAAAAGCCACGGGGCCCCTAAAGGGGGGGGGGGACCTATGCCTACAGGGGGCCCGAAAAGGGGGGGGACTATCCCTACGGGGGCCCTAAAGGAGGGTCGGAGAACTATGCCTGGGGGGGCCAAAAGGGGGGGGGATATGTAGGGGCCCTAAAGGGGGGGGGACTATGCCTACAGGGGCCCTAAAGGGGGGGGACTATGCCTACAGGGGCCCTAAATTGGGGGGGGTAACTTTCCTCCCTGGGGGGGGGGAAAACAATCCCTACAAGGGCCCTAAAGAGGGGGGGGGGAAACAAAATTTAAGGGGGCCCCTAAAAGGGGGGGGGACTACCCTGGGGGGCCTAAAGGGGGGGGGAATTTCCCAAGGGGGGGCCCTAATCAAAAAGGGGGGAACTATTCTGCCTACAGGGGCCCTTTTCTCCTACAGGGGGCCCTATCTCGGGGGGGCAATTTGCCCAGGGGGGGCCCTAATTATGGGGGGAATTCTCCCTAAGGGAGCCCTAATCACGGGGGGGGGGCTTTTTCTGCCTAGGGGGGCCCAAATCACGGGGGGGAATTCTGTAAGGGGGCCCAAATTTACGGGGGGGGAACTTTCTGCCTACGGGGGCCCCTAATCTACGGGGGGGGGGCTATTTCCCTAAAAGGGGGGCCCCTAATCTACAGGGGGCCCCATTTACCTCGGGGGGGCCTATACGGGGGGCCCCCTTTTACCTACTGGGAATTCTAAGCACTGCCCGGGGGCCCAAGTGCCTACTTTCCCCCCCAAGACCTTAAATCCCCTGGGTGCCAATTTACGAGCTCCCCGTGGGCCCCTTTTTTAACACATACGATGGGGGAACCCCCAAATGTTACCGGGGGGTAATTCTTACCATTTGGGCCATTAAAAGGGGGGATTTTTCGAAAAGGGTAGGGGGCACCTTGGGAAATGATTAAAAAAGTGGCTCAGGTATTTTTGTTGTAAATTTACAGGAGAGTGGTGGACGGGGGAATCATCTTGGAGGTCGGTCCAATAGAGAAAGAAAAAGGGAAAGGAACGACTCAACAGACAAAGTCACTTGAGGCCCTAAAGAAAATAAATATTTGCAAAGAAAACCCGGGGCCTGGTATCTACCACTATATGGTAAATGTATGGTGGTTATATCCCCTCTGAGAGCCTATTTTTAAATAGTATATTACAATGGTCACTTAGGGCGGTACTTTTTGGCTTTGTGATGATCATAATAGTGTGGGGGTATTTTCAGTCATTTTTGGGGTCATGTTCTGGCCCGATAATCAGGCCCTATGTAATATGTTATTGGTAATGTTGGTTTGGTATAGGGATTTTTTGGGTAGCGTATGAGGGGGTTTGTAGGGTGGGGTTTTTTCCCCCCCTTGTTTTTAACACATGTCCGGGTAAATTTTGGGCGGGGAGGTGGGCGGGGGGGGGGGGGGGGGTGGAGGGGGCCCATCCAAAGTTTGTTTTTGGGGTCCGCTTCTCTAGTTGCCCCTGGATGCAGCCCAACAAGAGGGGATATCGGAAATAGGTAGGACACTGAATGGACACTTTAAAAAAAAGTGATTTGTTTTTGAAAGTCTTTAACAAAAAAGAAATCCTTGTGTGAGACAACCCCTTTAAATACAATGGGATTGCTAATTTTATGGAAACATAGATAAACCTTCAACATGGCCGACGATTTGGTGATGACGATAGTCATTTTGGGGACACCCTTTTCTTTTTCCCATTCAAGACAAAAAAAATAGAAAATGTTTTATGTAACAGTGATACATACAGTCTGATCTCTCAGCCGTTCCCCACGGTTTTAAGTAGTCCTTTGGTGAGAGGTTTGGGCACTTTACAAATCTTTACGGATGAGACCCCCCTCCCTAGGACCCCGCCCCCACAAGGGCTCTTGGCCAAAACCCTGCGCGGCTCCAGATGTAATGCAAAGGGGGGAAAAAAAAGTTTTTAAAACACTGACAACAAATTTTTTTTTTTCCAAAATTTTTCATTGACAGGCGAAGGGGGCATAGGCATTTAGGAAAACACATAGCGAACTTTGGTCGCCCAAAATTTGATAATCACCAAAATAAGGAACAATATTTTTAGCTATAAGAAAAAACTAAAAAAAGCTAATAAGATTAAAATTTGTATTAGTGTTACTAACAGGCCAACAACCTTGCATAATTTGGCATAAAAAACATGCAAATTCCCTGTATTTACAACTGAACCCTTTAAGCACCAGACCTGAAAAGGCCTTTTAAAGGGGGTTGTCTGCTTCAAAAAATGCTTTAAATTGAGGGAAACACAAAATAAAAGCCCATTTTTCCCAATATATATTCTTTGTTAATTTTTTCCTTAGGGATACAATGTTTTGACCCCCCCGGCTATTTCAGCCCCTCAGGCCGCATTCCCGTTGCTTTTAGTTTTACATCGCCCTACCCAGTAAGGGCATTCCGAGTGCACAGGCATTTTTTAATGCGCCTGATTCGGGAACATGCGGAAACGGGGGCGTTCTAGATCCTTTGAACATAAATTTTAGCTTGTTCGGCAATTTAGCGATTACAGGGGAAAAGGGAACCCTTTCAAAGTGGGATTCCTGAGCCAGAAAATTTTTGTGTTAGCCTAGAAATGTGTAGAGCGGGTTTCATAAATTGGGGGCATTTATGATTTTAATGGCCAGAAAATTTGGGATTTAAATGCCAAAAAATTCAGTGGTGCCCTGGTGTCCTCGCAGTTTTTCTGAAGGCCAGAGAACCCAGAAAGTTAAAAAATAAATGGGCCCGGGAGAGGTTGATAAAATCAAGTGTAGACAACCCTTTAATGTCCAGCTAAATTTTTCAGTTTTTGCCCCCCTGCTTTTTTAACAGTCAAAATGATGCGTTGAATGAAGACTTGTTTATGGGGAAATTTTTGTTTTTTTGGGGGGTTGTTTGGTTACATATAAATTAGGGTAGAAAAAAAAAAATTTTTTTTCAAAGTAAGCTTTTTTTTCTGCTTTTTTTAAAATTTTTTTTTACCCCTTCATTTTCACACTAAATAACATTTTGTTAACATAAAGGTTTATTTCGTCTTGGGGGTACTTTTATGTGGGGGGTTTTTTATGTGTGTGTGTTTTTTTTTTTAATATTAAACATTTTTTTTTTTAAATTTTTTTAAATTTTTTTTATTTTTTTCCCCAAAAAAAAATTTTTAAATTTTTTTCCAAAAAATTTTGGTTTATTTTTACTATTTTTTCCCCACCAATTTTTTTTTAACCTTTTTTTTTTACCCCCCCCTTGGGGGGGAAAATTAACTTTTTTTGGGGTTACCAAAAAAGGGGGGGGGGTTTTTTTTTTAAAATTAGGGAAAAAATCCCTTTTTAAAGTATTTTCCTGTATGATAATACATTACACTGTATGTCAGTATATGATACATGCTGTTGTCAGGGCAACACACAGTGTGTCCTGACAGTAGGCTTACTATGCAGACAGCCTTGGGATTACTCTAAGGCCCCAGGTCTTTTGGGAACTGGAAATTCCGATGACATGATGAGGAGGACCACGGCAATCAAAGGGTTAAACGGCGGGGATCGGAGGCTCCCTCCAGTCCCAGTCATTCTCAGAGACTGCCCTAGGAACGGAACTGGTAACCAACTCTTTTCCTAGTGGAGTTGCAGAGTCTTTTGGCGTCACTGTCGACAGAGAACATGATCCGCCAATTATTAAATTAAATATTTATCCCTACGCTGGAACAAAAAGAAAAAAAAAAATTATAAAGCCAAATTGCAGGATTTTTTTTGGTATTTCACGTCCCATAAAAATTTGGAATAATCTAATAAAAGTCAAATGTATTCCAAACGGGGGGTTTGAAAAAAAAAGTCCACTTCCCCTCAAAAAGTCCCCCTCACTTAATTTCCCGTGGGTGTTAGTAAAAAAAGTTTTAGTAACAAAATGGCGCTGCGGCGCAAATTTTCAAAAATAGAAAATTTTTGAATTTTTTTCGGTATCACAAAAATAATGGGGAAAACCCTACATGTTCGGTATTTCTGATGCGTATCAACCCGTGAATCAGATAACACATATTTTTACCAAAGATTGAAAAGACAAAAAAAACTCCCCCAAACATGGCCAAATAGTTTTTTTTCACATTTTTTCCCATTAGAAATCTTTTTCCCCGTATATTCTATGGTAATATAATAACACAATTTTAAAAATAAATCTTTTTCAAAATAAAAGCCCTCATGTGTCTATGTAGATGGAAAAATAAAAAAGTTATAACTTTGGGAAGGCAAAAAGGGAAAAACGAACGTGAAAAAAATAGGCCTTGGCCTTGAGGAGTTAAAAGACAGTGGTCGGTCATTAAGGGGCTAAGGTTAAATAGGCGGACCAGCCTATGAATAAGGATTAGAAAGTTCATTTCATAATATATATTTTTTAAATATGATATTTTTTTCTAATTTAGATCTCAAAATCTCTTGCTTTGCTTCACACTCTATAGGTCACTGCAGTCATGGGTGCTTAGGGAGTTTAGAACATTTATACCTAAAGCAAAACAAATCGTGTATCCAGGGAAAAAAATAATCTTGTTGAGGGTGAAGGGAAAATGCACAAACACAGGGTTCGGAACAGCAAACAAAATCTCATGTATAACCCTTCAAGGCCATGAGGATGATGTAGCTGCCTTCCAACAAGTCTGACTGGCAGTGGGTGACACTTTAGTCACCTTATTTCTCAATCATTATAACAAACTTTACTCACTGTGGAACAGATGAGTTGTTGTCACAGCTCCTCCTCTTTTAATGGCTATTTAAATATTTGTTTAAGACTTTATCTGCCGTTATTATAAATAGTATGGGTCAATTATGTAGGAAAAAAGTACGGGAGTGGGTTCGAAAGGGAGGGACCCATAGGTTTGTTCTTCAGAGATTTGTATGTAAATCAGAAAGGTATTTTTTTAAATGTAACTCCACAAAAAGGGTTTTTTTTTTTTTTTTTGGATAGTGCAACAAAGGGTTTTTACATTTGTTTTGCTGCCTGTGCTGATGTTAAGAAGATTTCACCTCATTTTCAATACTGTGGCATGCTGGAACTTGTCATTCCACAGCTATTATCAGCTGTGGAACATGGAACTACAAATGCCAGCATGCTCTATACATCTCTGTTTGAAACTAGGGGACTAAGTCGGATCGGTGTAAGTCGAAGACTGCCTATAATCTAAAAGAATCATTTTAATTGAGTGTGCTGTACTGTTTATGGACTAATCAGTGATAAATCCCTTAACAATGTAAACCTGGGGGGAAAAAATCTCTATGGCAGCAAAATATTTACTAAATTTTGTACATACTGAAAGGTCCCCTGGTTTAGGTTGTGTTCACACAATGGATTTTATCCGAAGCGACTATGTGTGTTTGGATTTCCTTCATACAAAATAATCTTGCGAAACACAACGGTGCATTCATTTGAACAGTCCATCTGCATTGAAGTTCACACAGTGCGGATTTTCCACACCTTGGATTTAAAATCCATGGTGCAGAAAAAAAAATGAATGAACCTGTTCTTTTAAGTAGACTCTCATTGGATCCTGCTCCATAGTAGGATGGGGAACGTGGGTGAGACCCAGTGCAACGGAGATACAGATGTCAGAAACAGAGATGGAAAACGCCTCTGCAAGTGAAATTCCTCGGCAGAAATCCAAGGTGTTGGCTCGCATTGCTGCCGAGGAGTCCATGATCATAGCCTTTTACCGAAGATGCGTTGGTCCCACTGGGTAGGAATTTGGTATTGGGCCAAGCCAAGGAGTGGAGACTCAGAGATTGTATGGTCCTTAGCCTGCAACCCCCCACAAGGAAATGTAGAATTATTCCTGGGTCACTACCACCCAGGTAGTCTCCCTTAGAAACAGCTGAAGTGTACAGAACTGAAGACTCTGATTCATGACGTATGATGTATGGAACCAAGCAGGCAACAACTGGAGCCAAACAATCAGAGGTCTGCGGAGAGTACTATTACAACAGTTTGCATGCAGGAGCTCAGGCCAGCCAGAAAGTAGACATGGTCAGGAACAAATTGGGTCAAAATCAGGATCTAATTAATCAGGGGCTGAGTAATGAGGAAAAAGGGTCCTTAAAAAGCCAAAGAGTAGTGTTGATTGAACTGTTCTAGAAAAGTTAAGTTCTAGTAGAACGTGTCGAATTTTTAGAACTTAAACCAAACATTTTACTGTTCATTAGTGTAAAGTTCTAGTTATACATGCCATTTTCAGTTTCGTTTTCAGCGCCTTTCTGGTGGCCATCTAAAGAAAAGTGTCAAAAACGTCATTGCTGAGGTGTAGGGCTCTCATTGGCTGCTAAAATCACATGACTATGTTATATATATTTCACTGTATTGCCTTGTGAAAGCCATTTTCAGCTCACTCTCTGTACTATACAGACTGCTCTTAGTTACATAGCATTTTACTCTCCATAGACAGCACTAGTTAGGGAGTTTGATATTGCTGGCTGCATCTTTCCCACACCTAAAAGCTGTTATTTGGCGACCTTTGCAGGATCACATAACACCTAACTCTCATATACATGGATATATATTATACAGAGTGCTTGGATTTGCTAAATCATACTCCGTGCCCAAAAGTTCAGTTCTTGCAGTTTTGGGGGTTCAGTAATTGTATAACACAACGTCTCCAAATCTCCTATGTGTCAAAGGATGCAATGCCCCGTAGCAGCTGCTAGCGCTGCACCTCCTATAGCTACGCCCCTGCTTGCAAGCTATCCTCATCTTTTCAATTAGCCACTGAAAGGAATGAAGTATTTTAGCCTCTCAGTTTTTTTCTCTCACTCTTAGAGCCAAATTTTCTTCACTAAGTTGTTCCACGGATCCAGTTTACTGTTATGGATGATAATTCCAGCTTCTCCTCAAATTAACCTGAACATCTTCTCCCACTGACTTTAATGGGGTTCGAAGTTCGTGTTCGAATAGAACTTTGAACCGAGCTCACAAAAGTTCGAGATTCCAATTGAACTAGAACTTTTTACTGTTCGCTCAACACTAGCAAAGAGAAGTTGGCATTGGATGAAGTAACAGTACTGTGGGACACATTAACCCTCTAACAAGCCAAGGTCAGTGTGCACATTCATACTATGAGACAGAAGACAAGTGGGTGAGCAGGTATTGGGGAAGCAAGTGGGATACTGACCACAGAGAACCCACACAGGTGAGAAAGCGGGATGGTGGGTACCAGTAATGGGGTGACAGTGGCCCGTAACATTTTTGTTTTTCATGGATGTTTTCCTCAGGTTCCCAGGTCCCGCCTCTTCAAATTCTAAAATTCTTCCAGTCAATTAGTACAATGGAAATACAAAAAACAAAAGGGAGATTATCCCTCTTACCGCCTCCGGTGCCGTTTGTATATCACTTCATGGCCAAATGTAATCGGTGCAAGGATGGTCTCTCAGACTCAAGAGACAATGGAACGCTCCTGTGTTGGCAAAACTTTTTCTCATCCAGCATCCGATACAGTTTTATGGAAAATTAAAATAATATATTTTATTAAGTAACTTTTAAAATTTTAGATCTGCTTCCCGCAGTCTAACGTGCTCCCGCTGACGCATTTCGAGCTGTCTTGAGCTCTTAATTGTAGTCATTAGTACAATGCCTGTAGATCTTTTTGTATCTATGAGTTCATTTATTTCAATATCTGCTTAAAGGGGTTGTCTTGCCATGCTGTTTCACAGAGCCAATAGGCAGCTTCAGATTTATGCTTCCTCACTCTTTCTGTTTAGAGTATGGGTGGTTCTACAGCAGTAATTAACATATCAGCTCTGCATTCCCAGCTCTTTTAATTGCACTGACATGACTGCAGGAGATGTAATCTATAGTGTAGGGGGCTACAGAGCTCAAAGTAAACAATCAAAAGTAATGAATCTCCTTTGTGTTTTAGAGATAACACACTCTGTTCTCAAGCTGCTGTCCATACTGGCAACGTCACTCCTTGCTCTCTGTCTAATCGGGAAGGGAGAGCAGGACGGTAACCAGAGAAACCTTTGTGCACTCAGAGCAGATAAAATCACTCTTATCTCCTGACCAGGGCAATATGAAAAGACTAATGTATTTGGAAAAAGTCTTGATTTAATATTCCCTACATGTTTAAAGCTAATATTTGTAGCAAGACAACCCCTTTAAGGACCAGATGAAGAAGCCAGAGAGCTTCCCTTTAAGGATCAGACGAAGAACCCGGAAAGCTAAAATACCTCTTGGAATAGCAGTTGAAAACCTCAAGTTTGAGAAATAACAAGAATTTAATATCCACAATGATGCTAGAAAACAAAGCCTGTAGGATATGTGGCATTCATCTGTGTAATAACAGTATAAGAACCCAAGAGTTGAAGAGTAAACTTGTAACAGGGGGTTTTAAGATATATGTACTTAGAAGACAACTGGATCCTGTCCAGAGTCCACAATTGAGGTGTCAACCTGAACTTTTTGTTTGTACTCTTCTTAGAACGGTAGTTGGCTCAGTTGTCAGCCAAATCTGTAAAAGAAAAAATCTGTGTGATGGATGTTGGCACCTGGAATACGGAAGAAGCACCAAAGGAGGCACAGTCAACAAGATGATATTTTGGTGGATTCTCCACTATGGAGGTGAATTTACGTAGCTGTATTGCTGTGAACACAAAAAGTTTTGACCATTGGATTGAGACTGATAAGCTATGAAGAATTCTTATTTGATTTCCAAAAAAGTGTAGAGCGCCTGCCAGAATATGGAGATGAATTGGACTTCTTTGTCAGAAACTATTTAGCTTGAGAGACCATGGAAGTGGAAAATGTGTTTAGTGAACAAAGAGGATAAAACGGCTGCCGATGGAAGGCCAGATACAGGAACAAAGTGTGACATTTTGGAGAAACCACCACCACAACCACAAACACCCAGATACATTGCAACTTAAGAACTCAATAGTTCAATAATAAAGTCTATATAGGCATGAGTTCATGGAGAATTAGGAATAGGCAAAGGATAGATTAGACTAGCTGGTCATTGGTATTAGGCACCAGATGTGCAGGTCACAAACAAGTCCTTGGCATTCAGTTTCAAAGATGGTTACCAATGTTGGCAATAAAGGGATTCTAGAGTCTTTCGTACTTTCGTGTCATAACCGGTATAATTAAAAAAAAAAAATATCCCTTAACTATGATCTGTTTCCTAAGAAGAACAAAAAGTTTACAAGGAGGAAGAATTAAGTAGATGGCAAGATAAATTTCAGAATCTTGATCTACAAGATCAGATGATCGGGAGAAGGCGAATGCCTCGACACCTTTGTCTGCCAATAATGTAAATAGTCAAACCAGTAAAAGAAAAAGAATCAGCATGCTTGAGGTGGAATTATCTATGAAATCTTGCTCTTCTCTAGCTGTGATAATAAAGAGATCAAACTATTGTAGAGTAAGGCAGACTAATCCTACTTTACTGCAGCTGCTGCAAGAAAATCTTATCTACATGTAGAATTATCTCTCTATTGTTATCTGGAGAGAGGTCTACGGTAGATAAAGATTAGACTAGACTGACAGGGCGATAGCAAGAGAAATACATGCCAGGAAAATGGGATAATTAAGAGATCAAACTCCTGTAGACTTTGGCAGACTAATCTTACTTTACTGCAGCTGCTACAAGAAGAGATTATCTACATGTAGAATTATCTCTCTATTTTTATCTGGAGAGGTCTAGATAAAGATTAGACTAGGCTAAGGGCAATAACAAGATAAATACATGAAAGGATAATGAGTTAATTAAGAGATAAAACTCCTGTACAGTAGGGCAGACTAATCTCACTTTACTGAAGCAAGAAAAGCTTATCTGCATTTAAAATGATCTCTCTTTTGTTATCTGGAGAAGACTAGATATAGGTTAGACTAAACTAACATGGCAATGACAAGAGAAATACATATAAGGATAATGGGTTAATATTTTTCTGCACTGGTGGGGGCAGGGAGAGGAGGCTTCCAGCTTCATTCACCATTAGCAAGTTCTGCTGATAACATTTACCTCTCTCAGGCCCTTAGTGGGCCTGGAAGAGAACTATCAAGCAATCCACTCATTGCTGTGAAATCGGAATTCATAGAGGGGGAAGTCAGAGATACAAGCCAGCAAGTAATGTACCTAGGGAAACTTTAAAAAATGATAAAAAAAAACAACCCAAACCACATCATTTTTACAAAAAAAAACACAATAATAGTTACATACTGCTTGTCAATATGTGAAAAAATGTGTTGGTAGTGTCCCTTTAAGGGTCAGTTTTATAGTCAATAATTTTTTGTTTCAAAAATAATTCTTCTTGGCAGAAAAAAAAGGAATAGGAGAAAAATCCACAAAAAAGGGAAAGCCCCTCCCCTTATTTTCCTTTTTTGCAGAGGACAGCTTTTTTTAACCCACGGCTAATGCTTTGGTTTCCCCGAAAAAAAGGGTTTGGGGAACAGACGGTAGATACTGCTCAATAAAAGGAAAGTTAAAATTTTCTTAAAACCGTTTTCTCCCTTCAGGGGTCCCGTTCTTAGGGCGGGCCCCTAATATGATAAAAGTTTTAAAAGGAAACCCAAAAAAACCGAAGCAAATAATTGCCCGAAGCCTAGAAGATGTTGGATAGAGCTAAATCCTTATGAAGATGACCACTTGACCCTGGTTAGAGTTTTTATTACCCAAGTAGGGCAGATGCATTTGTTCAAAGAGACAGTTCTCAAGTTTGGCACACAGATGATACTCCCAAAGCTGCTGCAAACCATTTCATTCATGTTTCCATCAAGAAGTTAGATCGGAGAAAAAGAAAAAATATATCACCCCAAATGCAAAAAAAAAAAATTGTAGTCTTGGGCTATGAAAAAAAACCAAAATACAATTTTCCAAATTTAAAACCCAAAGGTTTAGCCAACATTTTTTTTTTTTAATGGTAATGTTAGAAAAAAAAAAAAAACCCCCGGGGGGCGGGCTTGACATGGCCTGTAAAGCAGAAATTTTTTCCCAAAACCCCCCGCACACTCGCTGCCCAAATTTCCACCCTTTAAAAACCAACTCCACCATGGGGAAAGCGACAAAAAAGGGAAAAAAGGATCCCCTGTCCACTCCTGAACCCAGCCAAGGCGACATTTCCCGTTATTTCGGGCGATACTCTGTTTTAATGCCCAAGGAAAAAACCCGGGCCGCAGCAGCGGGGCCCTGAAAGGGTTTGGCGCCCGACCGCTTTAGTTAAGCACCTCTCAAGCCCCCCGCCCTGCAGTCGCCCCTTTCCCGCCCCCCCCCCTTCCCCGTCGGAGAAGGGGACCGGGGATCCCCATCAGTCCTTCCCTTTCACTTCATCTGCCACAGTTTCGGCCGTGCAAAAACCCCCCAGGTCCCCTCCGCTGTCACCCCCCGGACAAACCCCGGGGGTGAGATCCCCGGCGGCCCCCACTGCGCGGACATCCCTGCGGGTTTGGGGGACGTACGCAAAGCCCACCTCACCCGCTCACAACCCCCAACCCCTCATCGATGGGGGAACCCCCCGGGGGCACGCAGCCTCTTCTGGGGGGGACCGTCCCTTTACTTGCGCCCGAGGCCCTTGAGGGGTAAAGGGGCCTGCCCCCCCCCGGCGCCTTCATCACCAGCGTTGCCTCCGGCACACCTGCCGACACCGCGGCCAGCTGATCCTCCCGTGGTCCCGACCTTTTCCTCCCCCAGGGGGGAACCAAACCGGGGCCCCCGCAGTGCCTCTCCAGGGGGAAAACTTTTTTGAACCCCCTCCAAGAGGGGGCCGCCCGTGAAAAAAACCCCTGTTCCAGCTTCCTCCGAAGAGTTTAAAGGGGTCCCGGGTTTGGGGGGCGGCGCGGGAACCCGGGGACTTATGGGCCTATCCCCCCCTCTAGTCCTCCATCCCGGGGCCCAATTTTTGAAAACCACCTATTTTCCCCCACAGGTCCTGCAAAAAAAGCCAAGGGGCCTTCCTCGACTCCTCTACCTCATGGCTCATGACCCTCGGGCCCCCTGTCCGACCCCAAAAAACCCCTACCATAAAAGGGCCCTTAAAACGGTTTCTCTAGGGGACGGGATCCCCCCCCTTTAACCCGACTCCAATGTCGATTTGGGGTTGGGCCCTCGGGGCTTCCCCCCTTTCCCCCGGCTAGCCCCTTTTTCCCCCATAAAGGGGGCACATCCCAGGATCCTTTACCCCGCACCCGGGGCCCTCCCAACCCTCCACCCCCCCTTTTGGCCAGGGGTACCCTCCCCCCTTTTAACCTGCGTAAACGGATCTTGGGGCCCCCCGGAGTGCGGCTCCTGCAACATCACCTGCAGGGGAGGGACCCGACTCCTCTTTGGGTTTTCCCCCCCTTTCCCCGGGTTTCCCGGTCCCCTCCTAGGGGAAACCAAACTTCTCCCAACCCAAAGGGTTTCCCTTTTACCATTTCCTGCCCTCGGGGTCTTTTTTTCACCCCAAAACCATGTGTTTTCCGGGACCTAAACTTTCCCCCGTACCAGTTCCACTGGGTGAAAACCATTTTCTTTTTTTTCCCCCATCCCCTAAACCTTCCGTTCTCAACCCTGGTTGCACCCCCTTGCATTTTGCCCCCTCCGCCCATTTAAAAATTTTTGATTCCCGGTTTTTTACCGGGCACCAAACGGGTTCACCTAGCGGACCCCAACTACTAAATTCAACACCTTCCAAACCCCGGCCAGGACATTTCAGCTTTTAACATTCGACTGGGGGGACGAGTGGCGAAAAAAGCTACCAACCCTCCCTCTGCCCCTCTCATCCCCTCTCTCCCAAGGGTGGATACCATGAACAGGCCAAAAACTTCTGCATCTTCCTTATCTCCCTTGCAATCTACGGTTCAGCCCCACTCCCCCCAAAAAATTTTTACCAAACCCCAAAAACAACACTTGGTTTTGATTTTTAAAACAGAGGCCGCAAAAAAACCTTCAAATTCTGGTTTTAAGGGAAGCAGTGGCAGCTTTCGAATTAAAATCCTACCATCCCTACCATCTTCAATGAAATCCGATCGGCCCCCGGGACACCTACACGAACTTGATTAGATGCACTAGAAATTGGGGCCCACTAGCAACGACCCTCTGCACCCCGGGGATGTGATACCGCATTAAAATTTTTTGGGTCTAAAGGGAAAGGAGATTATGCAAGGGCCCCCCGTAGGGGTTGTCCTTTTCCTATCATGGACATAAACCTACAATTTTCCCCAGGCCCTTATCCCGCCACCCCTTGGCCCCAACGTGCCACACAAACCCTCTCCTTAACACCTTAAAGATAAGAACATTCTAAAGGGGGTTTTTCCCGTTCGCCCTTATTCTCCCCCAGGGGGGAACACACCTACACCCGCGCTCCCCAACGACCTTCCTGTTTTTTTCTTCGGACTTGCAGTTCCCGGACATAACCCTCCCGGGAAATGGCCTCCATCCCCTTCTCCCTCCTCAAGGAAGCCCATGCGGCCCCTCCCATAAATTCAACGTCAGGACTTTTCCGGGTCTACCGCCCAGAAGGAAGGGGGGGAAAAGCTCCTCCCAAGCGTAACATACCTATTTACGATACAACTGCCTCCCAAAGGGGCCTCCTCCCTAAAAGAGGGCTCCATTTTTTCCCCCCCCTTTTTTTTTTTTTTTTTTTTTTTTTTTCCCTCTCTTCTCTCTTTCCCCCCCCATCTGCCCCAAAACCCCTCAAATTTTTCCCTTTAAGGTCCCTTTTCTTTTGTCTGGATATTGACATATTCTCCACGTTCTCTTTTTGAACCGGGAACCTTTGGTAACGACCTGCTAGCCCTTCCACGTTACCCCCAGTAGTTAAGGATTTTTCCCGAATCCGGAATACCCCTTTGGTTTGCTGGGCCCACTTGTTTTTTAGAATACCCGCGGGGTGTTTTTTTTTTTTTCCCCCCTTTTTTAGAGTTTCCCCCTCTCCCCCCCCCCCCCCCCCTTTTTTTTTTTTTTTTTCTTTCCTCCCCCCCTTTCTTCTCCCTCTCTCCTCCCCCTTCCTTTGTTTTTTGGCTTCTCGTGGGCCCTGGGGGCCCTTGATCCCTTACCTCCCCCCCAGTGCTTTAGTTTGGGAGCCCCTTTGCATAGCCCCCTTTTAAATTTCCCAAGGGCCCTCAACTTCCTTCGAAAAAGGTCTCAAATCCTTATAAATTACATCGTAAACAGCCCAAAAATCCTTGTCTGCAGGAAATTTCACTTAAAGGAAAGCCCTGGGCCCGTTTTAAAAAAAAACCGATTTTATTCCTCGGGGGTATTTG
Source organism: Phyllomedusa bahiana (assembly GCA_025379985.1). Classification (NCBI taxonomy): domain Eukaryota; kingdom Metazoa; phylum Chordata; class Amphibia; order Anura; family Hylidae; genus Phyllomedusa; species Phyllomedusa bahiana. The sequence goes on from JAODAL010055552.1 coordinate 14,442, forward strand.
GTGCCAACTTCTCAAAATTCAAAAAGTAGGGGTGTTGCAACCCATTCACAAATCCCAAACCCCCCAAATCGGTTTAAAACTTTGTAATTGACAAAGGCTAGATACCTCATACCCCCCTTTTCCTTTCGGGGTCATCTGTTCACTTTAGTGAACTTTTATGCCCCAAATCAAGGCCAGGCCCCTTTTTACTAGAAGTTTTGGATGCCCTCATCTCCACGCAAAAGGTACTCGTTATTCGGGGATTTTTTAAATTTCCTTACCCCTTTGACCCTCCATAGATTTTTTCCCCCGGCCGGCCTCGTTTTTCCCTCCCCAAACCCAATTAAAAAAGTTAAAAAAGACTTCCGGGGGGGGAAACCAAAGAAAAGGGCCCGGGCGTTTTAAAACCACTCCTAAAAACCACGTATCCGGGTGCCAGTGTACCCATCCGTGCCTGCACACCTGAAAAAAACCACCCGGAGACACCCACGGAAAAATTTGGGGCACCTGGTCCGGTGCATCTGGCCAGCAGGAGACACCCCGGGAGTCCGTAGCGGCGAGTCTGCCGCGAGAGGCCTAAAAGGCCCCCGTCGCCCAACTTGGCGAAAGCCGCTGACCCGGGGACTTTCCGTCCTGCTTACCTGCCTGCATCAAGGGCGGGTGGACTGAGAGCCGGAGATGGGGCGTTTGGGGGAGACAGGGGATTCCACAGTGGGGGGGGCTCGGCGGGGCCTCCTGTTAGCCCCCCGGCCCCCGAAACCCCGGGACTCCCAAACGGCGGGAGTGGAGTGGGGGAAGGGGCGAAAACCATCAGCTGGAGGAGGACGCTGCGGGAGTAAAACGGCGTTTTCCCGGGCCCCGGCAAAGCGGGGAAAAAACCCCCAAACGGGAGCGTGCGCTTCCAACAGGAGCCTGTGAGTACAGTCGCTGGGGGAGTAGAGTCCCAGGGGGAAGGGCCCCTGGACTTTTGCGGCCAAAACCCTTATCTGCCTGTGACCCCGGGAAAAGCCACAAAAAGGAAAAAGGCTGAGGGGGGGGGTCTTTCCTCCTCCTCGCCCCCGCCCCCTCCCGGGGGACAGTACATAAATCATAAAGAGGCCCTTTGGGACCCTTTTTTTTCAGGGCGTTGCCCCCCATTTAACACACTTCTGCGGGCTTCCCCTTAGTGGGAGCACAGCCCGGGGGGGAAGGGTTTAAGCTGGCCCCCTTTTCTAAAACTCTACCTTTTCACAAAATCACGGAAATAATAGATTTTAATTAAAAGGGTTTTCAGGACTGGGGAAAAAAAAAACCCGTTCTCCAGAAAGGCCCCCCTTCTTTTTACTAAATGCCATCAAAATTGTGTTCCCCCCCTGAAGTGTTTAAATAAAAAGGGAAAAGTGCTCCATCAACTGCTCCCAAAAGTTTAATGAAAAACCCCTCTCTCTGGGTTTTCCCTGCTTCTGCTGATACGTACTGCTGGGCCGATGTGGGAGAGCTGAGACCCCCGGGGGTACCCCCCAAATTTTTTCTGGTGCAAAAAGAAAAACGTTAGAAAAACATCAAACTAAACAACTAACAATTTTCCTGGATTCGGGGGGATCCCGGCGAAAACTATGACTCGCAAATTTTTGTTTAAAAACGTAATAGCAAAAATTTATGGAAAAATTTTTCTAAAAACCCTCTGCCACACCAAAACAACCTTTTCTCAAAAAAGGGTTCACAGATAAATTTCCCCAGCACTGCCCCTCAAAACCCCCTCCAAAAAAAACAAGCCAAAACAAAACGAAAAACCGAAACGTTTTTGCAACAAGGCGCAAACACCCCCCGCTTCGGGCGCGGGAAATTTCCCCACAGACCACGGCGAACTTCCTGCGAAAAACCCCCTGACCCCCTTTTGGACGCCACCACACAGTTTTTTGTGAGGGTGCAAAGGTTTCCCTAAGTTACGCTTCCTGTTTTTTTAAGAAAAAAAAAAAAAGGATGGACTTAATGCAAGCTTCAATTAACGGGGATTGACCCCCCCCGATAACTAAAAAACCCCCACAAAAGCTGGTTACTGGAATCTCGCACGGGGAAACCCTGAAGAAGGTAACGCCAGGGTGGGCGGGGCCCAAAACTTTCGGGAACAATCCTTGATTGACAGTTTTTTCAAAGCAAAATTGACGACCTAGAAACCGGCCCCGTCGAATAAAACCCCGATTTATCGGTGTACCAGAACCCCTTTCCCCGTGGACTCGGCTTGCCCCATACCTGGGCGACAAACCCGGCCCACCGCATTAGCCCTTTTACACGCCAAGAATTTCCCCCCTCCCGGAGGGTTCATCGCATGGGGAAAAGCAGGAAATCGGGGAAAAAGACCACCCCATTTATCGCCAAATTCCAAACCCGGACAATTTAAAAAGCTTTTCCTTTGGGCCCAAACCGGGAAATGCGAGAGTTGAAGTAGAGAAAGAGCGCATTCTAAAATCCCCGGGCTTCTCTCTGCAAGTCCACAAAAAACGCAAAAACTTTTCACCCATCGCCCGCCCCCCACGAGAAAAAAGGGGAAAAGATTCCAGCTGCTCTATCCGCGAAACGGGGGTGCAAAAAAATGGACAAAAAATCCCACCTACGAAAGGGCCGAGGACGCAAAGAGAACGCTTCCTTCTCAAAAGCGCCTGGGTAGATTTAATAAAGACCCAGCGGTGACTCTCCTGGGGCTTTTCAGGTCTTAAGTTTGGGTTTAAGGGGGCTGCAAAGTTTATAACTTTCATCATTTCAAACCTTTTTTCTCTTTTTCCCCCCACCCCTCCTTTCCCATAAAACCCTCTTGTGCCCCTCTTCTCTAAAATGCGGTTTCGTTCACTGGGGGGGGGGAAAAATTGGGAGGGTGTTTTTTCGACTTAAAATATGGCTAAAAAAAACTTAAAAAAGTAGGGGGGGGGGGGGGGGGGGGGGGGTGCCCCCCTTCGGGGGGTTGGGGCCTTGGAAAGTTGGTTAAATTTCTTGTTTTAACTTGTTGGCTTTTCAAAACTGAGCCCCCAAAGAGGCAAATGTTTTACAGGGGTTTTTTAAATTTTTGGGTTTTGGTTTTAAATGTGGGGTGTTCCCCCTTTTCTTAAGTCCCCAGACAAATGGGGGGAGGGAAGGGAAAGGGCAGCTCGATGGGGGGTGCGGGCTCTTTGCCTTTCCCCCTAGTAGGGAACACGGGGGCGCGCTGGGGCGCCTTTTCGTGTCCCCCTCGGGCCTGGGGAAAATACCCCCCTCCTGGGAAATTTCCACACTGGGACAACGGGAAAGAAGTGGCCAAAAAGTGGAAGGCGGGGGGTGAGTCCTTTTGGCAGCGCCCCCTTTAAAATGATAACTTGGAATTTGGCAGGGGTTAAAAACCCAAGAAGCAAAAACCCGGTTTTTTTACACACATGAAACGCTAAGAGCAATGTGTTTTTTTTTGCAAGAAAAACACTGGGGAAAAAGGGCAGGTTTTATCCCCAAATTTAAGGGCCCCCTTTTTAATCACCAATTCTGGCGAACAACCCTTCAAAATCGAGAGGGGGGGCGATATATTTTAGGGAAGGGGCCATAAAAGTCTGTGGAGGGAACATTTTGTTGACCCCAAAGGCAGATTTTATATATAGAAATACGTATTTTTCAACAACCCCCCATTACCCTTTTTAATTCTATGCACCATGCGGGGGGGGAAAAGAGAGTTCTTCAAACCCCCCTTAAATTTTTTTTCCCATTATGAAACCGCATTTTAAAACCCTTTTAAAATGAAGGGGTTTTAACGCGGTAAATCGACCCCCAATGGAAAAGGGCAAAACCCCAACCCGGGGAAAACCCCGGGGCACTCCACTGGAAGATATGGTCAAAGACTTGAGGGAATTTGTTACTGGGGGGCGGTCAACCCAAAATCGCGCACATATACCCCTTTTTATTCCTCAGGGGGGCCCCCAGGACATTTTTCCCCGCAAAGAAAAATTTGGGCCCCCGATCTCTACTCCATGTACCACAGTGTCACTGACGCGGATAAAATTTCCAATATGAAATCAGAACACGCCCCCCCAAAAAAATTCCATTGGGGGGGGGTCATCCCCTGGGCCCAGGGGGAAAAGTCTGGGGGATTTTTCCCGGGCCCACCCTTTATCAAATCGATGATTTCAGGGGGTTTCTTAGGATACACCCGGACGCAATTCCTGAAAGACCAAAAGCACCCCATTTCGCAAAATACCCCTCTTTTTTTGGGCGACAGGAAAAAGGGGTGTTATGGGGCGGGGATATCAATTTTCAATGTTTTTCCCGAAACGTAAAGCGCAAAAAAAAAAATTTTTAGGGGCTGCAATCCAGTCTACGTCACCATCAGAATAGATTCTCTTAGAAACCCCCCGCAAACCAACAACGCTTTAAAGGGAAACACAAAACCCCACTTAACACTTTCTTTCCCGGGGGAAACTAAGGCCAAATTAAACTGGCAAGGAACCAATAATTTTCGGGTGGGGAATAGGATGGGGCAAAATTCTAGGGGAATACCAAAAAACCCTGGGGCACAAGCCCCCCTATTGCGGCAATAAAAAACCCCCATCTTCAGGGAATATCCTGACAGAACATGGGGAATTGAGAGAGAAATTTTTAAAACTTTTTATGAACACTTTATTTGGGGCCTAACCCCATAACTCAAAGGTGACGTCCTTTTTTTGGAAAAAGGGTTTTCTTTTCCAGGGGTTTCGGAGAAACAAGAGCCCCCTTTTGAGGCCGAATTACGGGTGAGGGGGGGTGCGGGGGGGGTGCGGGGGCTGGCAATGGGAAAACCCAAGGGGCCGGGCGGGTTCCCACGGAAAATTTTTTTTAAATTTCAAGCCCCCAGAAATCCCCCCCGCTGGGAGGGCTTTTAAAAGACATCTATCCCGATTAAGGAGGGAATCCTTTTTTCACTCGCGCACTAAAACACTGCTAAAAACCCAAGAAAGACCCCAAATTTGCTGAACATCAAATTTGACCAATCTCCCGTGAATCAGGAAATATAAAGGGTTTTAGCAAAAATTAAGGCTGCCAATGCAAATTTTTTTTCCCACCCAAAAAATCCTGCACAAATGGCTTTATTGCCAAAAAGGGCCCCTACCAAAAAAGGTTGGACAGCTTAGCGGCCATAGCGCAGCGGTGGTCGGGGAAAAAACCCCGGGGGTTCCCCCTGCTTCTTTAAACCTGGGTCCGAAAAGGCCCCTTTTTCAAGGGGGCCCCTGGGCCCTTTTTTGGTGCAACTCATTACGGCGCGGATTTGGGGGAAACCCCTTCGTTCGGCTTCCTCGCCCCAAAAGCCCCAATTTCCCCACAACCTTGCTTTTTTAACAACCAGCTTTTCCCCCGTTATCCCACCCTCTATAAGGACTAAACAGGGAAAAAAACCCCTCTTTCCCTTGCCCATTTAATCTGTCCATAATCCCCCCCTTTAACCCTATAAACCCAAACACCCCTGTACATTGGGGGTTTTTGGGCTCCAACAGGGGGGGTCAGGGTCACAGCTTATTCTATGACCTTCTTTTAATGATCAGGAAACCCCCGGCAGAAAATTTTAAACCTCCTATTTATACTGATATGGTGGCAGCTGGAACCCCGTCGGTTTTCAAAAATTTAATGTTGGGGCAAAAGCGAGGGTAAAGCTTTTTAAAGGCCCTGCTTTAACCAAATCTGTCGAGGGCTTTATCAGATCAGATGGGGGGAGACGGGTTTTTGAAATACCCAGGGGTATGGCTTTACTAAAAAACCCCAAAAGACCTAACGCTGCCAAAAAAAGTCCCGATAAACTGGGGAATTGGTGCAAACTATGAAAAAAAGGCCACCCCCGCTGTCTTTCTCAAAGGGGGATGCAAATTTAAATTTAAAAAGGGGGAAAATTCCCCCGCCTTCCCGTACATTTTTTTACAGCTTCCGATATAAAATTTGGCCGAGGGATGAAAAACTCACAATGCGATAAAGACAATTCATATGGAACTCTAGGAAAGCCCGTATCCCCTCATGGTGCAAAAACCCCGCCGACTACTGGGGGCCTGGATTTCCCAACATTTGCCTTTATTTAAACCTTTTCAGCCCTAATTCCTTTTTTTGACAACTGGGTGCCCCTCTACAAAAAGTCTTTACAGATAGTTCACTAATCAGGAAAGGGTTTTTACGGGTATCGCTTTATTAAAATTTTTTACATTTACCCAAAGGAGAGCTCCCTCAGTGGTAAAAGGGGGATCAGCGCCATGCCCATATGGGGGGCATTTGAAAAATTAGGGGAAAATTTAAAAATTTTAACCCCGACTACTCCCCCAATTTTTTTTCTCTCAAACGAAACCCCAACCTTTTCCCGGGAGGGAAGGCAAAAAAAAACTTTTAGACTATGGCACAGAAAACGTACCCAAAAAAAAACATTTATTAAAAATCCCACACTAAACAGTTTTATTCCCAACCCAGAACGCAAAGCTCAAACCCTTTTAAAACCCCCCCAAAAATTTCCCTTCTTTAATTATCTCAGGTTTTCTAGCTTTTAAAATCAGAGGTGGGAAACGGGACCTACAACCAAGACTGGGGCACAATTTTGACCGTGTGTTTTTTAAACCCCCCCCCCAAACGGCACAAAATTTTCGGCCCCTTATAAGTATCTTTTTGAGGGGAAATTTAAATTTTTGACGGAACAGCCTTTTGGGGGCCCAGCAAAGGGGGCCGGGAAAAGACGCGACATCCCCCCCCAGCTAAAGATACTAAGGCACTAGCTGACACTTATTTAAAATTTTTACCAGCCCGCAAAGGGAAAAGTTTTTAAAGTTTTTGAAGGGCGCACAAAAGCCTATCTTTCACCGATTAAGGGGCAAACGCAAGGGGATTCCAAAATACAAATTTCTTTAAGTGTGGAACGCCAAACACGGACCTATATCAAATTTCCAAAGGGATGCCCCCTTTAACGGGGGTTTTGGGTCTAAAATAACAGAATATTTTGAAAAACCCAAACCCCGAACGTGTCTTTGCTGCTGTTCCTCAGGGGGCTGTTTGGTATTGCGAAACGAAGGGAAAAAGAAACAACCAGGGCGGGAAAAAAGGGAAATGGGAAAGTCCGGGGGCAGCGGCAGCGCGCAAACAAACCGCAGGTAAAGGGGTTAAAACCCGTGATTTCCCCCCCTGGACTTATTTAAAAATTTAAAATTGGGTTTCCCAATGCGCAATTATTTTGGGGGGGGGGCCGCCCTTTTCCCGAAAGAAAAAAGGGTGAGGAAGATCTTTGAGCTGGTTTGGGAAAGGGTACCTAAACCATTGCCAACGGGTACGAAGGGGAATATAAAGCGCTGGGTTTTTTGGGGCCAACTTTTTGGAAACCAAAAGGGAAAGGGAAAATGGGGTGCTTATCCAATAGATTTTCCGACGAAGGGGGTTCTTAAGCGAAAATTTTAAGGGTTCACTGGGAAACTGCTCGGGAGAAGAACAAAAAAAACATAGATGCTGGGGGGTTTTAAATATGGCTTTTTCGGGGGAAAAAGCGCCCCTTACATGTACTGGGGGGGAAGGGGGGGGCCGCCCCCCTGAGCAAACTTTAAAAAAAAAAAAAAAGGGAATGAGAAAACACCACAACTTAGAAATTTTTTAGGATTTTAATTTTTTGTTGTTTTTTTTCAAAAGTCGTAACTGAGCTGAAAAGATACTGGCAAATTTTATAGCCAAAAAAAATGTTTAAGTTTACCCAAAGTTTTTTGTTTGGGTTTGAAAATTTTGGGAATAACAGAAAAAGAAGAAAAAAGCATTGTCCCTTTTGGGTAAAAGACCCTATTGGGATTTTGATATATTTGGGAAATGGAAAAAAATTTTTTAAAACAATTTTAACTGGGTGCTTTCCCTTTTGTAAGTGTCAAGGGGCTGATGTTAATAAAAACAATTTTAAAAAAAAAAAAAAAAAAATTAAAAAAACCCTACTGAGGGTTTTAACTTTTGAGATGGCTGGAGACTTCAACACCCCCCCGGGCAAAGACTATATTTCTTTTTTTACCCGCACAACTCCTACAGTAGGATTGATTATCCCCCTGCCCCACAAGGGGCCCCCCATGGGGTTGAAACTACCTCCAAATTGGGGAAAAAGTTTTTTTTGGTCCGATCATGCCCCCCATTTTTATGACCTCCATTCCCCCCCCCCTCGCCCATTTCCAGTTAAAAATTGGAGGGTTAACGAAACTCGGGATCCCACCATCCCGTTTGGCTGAAACCCGCAGCGGACCATTTTAACCCTTTTTTTGTCCTGACCAGAGAGAGGGCTTCCCCACAGCCCTATGTAAAAAGTGGGGGGGCCCTTTAAATGTGTGTTTTCGAGGGGTCTTAAAATTTAAGGCATGGGAAGCAGGCTTAAAAAAGAAACCCTTCAGGAGCGGTTTCGGGGTGGGCCCCCCCAGAAGGGCCCTCCCTTGGGGCTACTTCATAAACAGGCCCCTTTTTTTCCCCCTGTTCTCCAAAGAATTGTTTTTTAGCCGGCTTGAGGGCCGCAAACTTTTTTGTTTCCCTTTGGGCCCAAATTGATTCCAAAAATCACCGAAAACAAAATCTTCGAGTTTTTTAATAAAAGTGGGTACCTGCTTTCAAAAGCCGCAAGGGGGCACATCTCATCCCTTTTATCCCGATATCAAGACTCCCCCTTTGGGGACACGGGGAAAAACACGAACCCAACCCACCTAGCCCAAAAAGTTTTTACCCCTACTACCTAGGGGGTATCAAATACCCTCCCCCCGCCCCCCCCCCCCCCCCCCCTTTCCCGCCCGTTATCCCCCCCCCTCTAGGGCCTTTTCAGTTGAGGAAGCCCCAAAGGCCCGGAGCTCCCTTTTACTGGAAGGAACTTTGCTGAGGGGGGAGAAAGGGCCTTTTTGGGGGGGAAAAAAACCCGGGCCCCCATGGCCCTTTACACTGCCAAAATTTTTTAAAATTTTTAGCTTTCATCTCTCCCCAAACCCCCTCATTTGCAGGCCTTTAAAAACCCGTCCCCCCCCTTTTTCGCCCTTTCCCCGGCATTCTATGGGGACACAAAGGCCGTGATTCCCAAAACCCGGGAAAGACCCTCATTTTGGGAAGTTATATGCCCATACCCTTTTAAAAACGTGGACCTTAAAAACTTTGCCAAACTGCTGGGAAACCGCCTTAAGCCCATTTGCCTCCCTGGTCCACCCTTACCAAATGGGTTTCCCTCCCTGGAGGGAGGCCAGGGGCAAACTCTCAAAAACTCTGGGCATAATCCCGTAAGCGCGCTCGCGGCAGAATTTCCCCCGATGATCCCTCAAATAAAAGCGGAAAAAGCTTTGAAAAGGGGTCTCAAAGGGGAACCCCAACCCCCAACCTTTGGGAAACTTTGGGTTTTTGGGGCCATCTTCAAATTTTTGCTAAGATTAATTTCCTTTTACCAAAAGGGCCCTCGGCCAGGGTTTTGGGGGAATGCTCTCTTTCAGTGTCCTTTGTAATTAAAAATGGGGGACGAGGGAGGGAACCCGCT
>JAODAL010055553.1:0-23876 GCA_025379985.1 Phyllomedusa bahiana
AAACTTCGCCCCAAGTGCTCCCTGGGGGGCCGACCCCGAAGAGTGGGGGGGTTTGCAGGGGGGGAAAGGAAACCGGGGGCCCACATTCTCCCCCTGGGGACCCGGGGGGGGGGGTCCCAAAAGGGGTTTCCCGAAAACCCAAAAATTTCCCAACCCCAATATTGAAAAACAAAAAAACACAAGTGACTTGCAAAATAAATAAGGGGAATGTTGCAGTGGCAAACTCCCCGGAAAACCCGGCCGGGAAAATAAAAAAAAATTTCCCCTATTTCCGGGCCAAAAGGGCCCGGGGAAAAAAGGACGTGTCCCTTGGGGACATTTAAATTTTAAAAGGGGCCGTGCAAATGTGCCGAAACTCAAGTGGGGTCCCCAACACCCAGGATTTAAGGCCCCAGGGTCGTAATCCGGGGGGCACATCACATTTGGGGCTTCATGGGCCCCCTAAAACCTACATGGCTTCGTTTTCGGGGGGGGGGGAAAAGTCACCAAAGGCTGCTATCTTTCAAGAAACCCGCGTACACCCCCTCCCTACCCCCAGTGTGGTTCTCTGCCCGACACAGCCATCCTAAAAAGGGCGGCCCTTTTTCCAAAAACCCGCCAAGATGACTGATAAGAACAGTTTACTACACTTGATCTTAGCCAAGAGGCCAAAGGGGCAAAAAAAAAAACTGCCTTTGCCACTCCGGACGGTCTGTTCCATTATTGGTGTCCCTTTTGGGGTTACATGGGGGCCCGGCCACTTTCCAAAGGGTTATGGATAGGGGTTTTTAGACCCCATAGTCAGTATGCCCCCGCCTATTTGGATGATATAATCAAACCAAAGTCCAGATTGGGGGAATTTCCCCCTCCCCCCGAGTGAAGCGGGTTTTTGGGTTCTTTATGGAGGCCGGCTTCACAGGGCCCAAACCCCCAAAAAGGGGCGCCTTTTGGGCTAAGGGGGGGCCCAAATAACCCGGGTTTTTCAACAAAGGGGCCCGGGGGTTTGGGAAAAACCACAAAGTAAAACCCAGATTGAAGCCCTACAGAAATACCTCAGCCTGTGAACAAGAAGGGAAGGGGCGTGCGTTCTTAAAGGGATTACAGGTACTACAGACGGTTTTTTACCTAATTTTGCCCCCCCTGGCAGCCCCAATGACCGACCCCAACCAAAGGGAAAAAAATCTGGTTTGGTTAAGTGGACAAACCCCCAAAGGTTGAAAAAGCATTTTTAGACCCTTTTAAGGGGCCTTTTTTTGGGGCTAAACCAGTGCCGATAACCCCCATTTTAAGAAAGGGTTTTTTCCTCCAGACTGATGCGTGGGATGGGGGATGGGGGCGGTTGTACAGGTCAGAACGGTGAGGAACCCCCGGGTGTTATTTGAGTAGGAAAAAAAAGCCCCATGAAAAAAAATATGAATAGTGGAAAAGGGTGCCTTGTTTTAAAAGGGCCTAGAAGCCCCCCCATTCCTGCTTGGCGGGCTTTTTTGGTTTGGGTTTAAAAGATCATGCCCCCCAAAAATGGATTGCGAAAAAAGGGAAAAAATGGGAGGGTACAAGATGGTCGGGCCCAAAGGGGAATAAAATTTCAGTAAAGCACGGCCAGTGCCCAAATGAAAAATGTCGCCTTGTTGTGTCACTGCCTTTATGTCCGATGTGTTCTACCCCGGGGGTTGAAACAGGGGGGGGGGGATTAAATACAGAGTGTCTGGATGGTCCTAGAGGGAAGGTATATCTCCCAAGATCCTTATGTCAGGTAAAAAGAAACCAGTGGGAAAAGTGTCAGAATCAAAAGATCTCTACGATGGGGTTTTAGTAAAACCCCACTTTGCAAGGGGGGTTTTTGTGGGGGGGGATAGCGAGGGGGGGCCCCCCACTCCCCCTGGGCAGTCCGGCTCTTGGACGTCGATTAGTTTGGGTGTCGCCTCTATAAAGGGTGGAGCTGCAGACAACATCTCTACCCTGGGAAGGTTAAGCTAAGACCTGTGGGGCCTTAAATTTTGGTCTTAATATTGTTTGTTCGTGAATGGTATTAGGCCCCCACTGTTTAGAGAGGGATTTTATCTGTTTTTGTTAGCCGGAAGGATAGGATTTGTTTTGTTTTTTTTATTTTTTGTGCCACATCTTTCAATAAAAACTGTCTGTGGGCTTTAAAAAGACTTTTCCCTTGTCGTTTGGATTTTTTGTGCCCGCGACTGGCCGTCTACCCCCGGATGACCAAACCCGCGCCCCAACCTTTCAATATTTATATATATTATATATATTATATATTAAAATTATAATTTTTATATATTAAAATTTTTTTTATATTTACACATAAAACACATATACCCACACCTTTTTTAACTAGGAAAAAAAGTGCTTTTTTGGATGAAATGCATACTTTTTCCATATTAAAATATATATCTATTTGATGAGTGCCTACGCTTACAATCCGTGTGGTAACAGTCAGTGTTCGGCCAAGCTGGACCCCTGGGGAAGTTTTCTTTTCTTTCGGCATGTCCACTATATTTCTCATTATTACACATTACTTAATTATTGGACATCTATGGTTTAATTTCTTTGCCTGTGTGGATTTGATGGGTTGTTAGAGACATCTGGGGAGAACTGCATGTCAATAGCACCTTTAGAGAAATTAATTCACCTGATATATATATATATAAAAATCACACACACACACACCTTCCTCCAGTCCCAACAGTGCCTCTAGAGTCTTTTGCTTTCTTTATATCACCAATCAGAGCCAGGGTTGCCATGAGAAATTTCAGGGCCCCCTACAGCTAAAGCATCGGGGCCCCCATCAACCCCGCCCCCAGTCAACTCTGCCCCTGTAAAACCCCCCCCTTGTCAACCCCCCCCCTCCACCCCTAACAACCACGCCCCGCAACCACTGCCAACCCACTCCAGAAAAAAAAAATAATACAATTGTACCATTGTCTTTGGATTTAGTTCTTGTTGAATTTTAAAACGTACATTTATCTATATGCAGTAATGATTTACATATACAAGGGCCAGCAAATAACACTGCATGAATCAACATGTGTCACCACTATGTTACTGACCAAACCTAAAACCCAGTCCAATATAACCAAACAAATACAAAGACCGAATAATACCGCCACATATCACTACGTATGGTGACTACTATCACTATGATGTTACTGACCAAACCAGCATACTAAGGCCGATATTACCAATATAACCACAATATACAAAGACCGGATAATACCGCCACATATCACTACATATAGTAACTAATATCACTATAATGTTACTGACCAAACCAGTATGCCCAGACCAATATAACCAAACAATATACAAAGCCCAAAATAATACCGCCACATATCACTATATGTTACTGACCAAACCAGCATACTAAAGCCGATATTACAAATATAACCACAATATACAAAGACCAAGTAATACAGCCACGTCATCACCACATAACTCCAAAGATGCAGAATAATGCCACGATACTGTTACTAAATATAATCCATTACAATAACACCAATATAACCACCATACAGTGACCATAAGGGGGACATGTATAAAAACTGTCTAGGTGTAAGACTTTGTTGCCCATAGCAACCAATCAGAGTTCCCCTTACATTTTTTCAGAACACTATAAAGGAGCACTCTGACTGGTTGCTATGGACAACAAAAAGTCTTACACCTAGACAGTTTTCATACATAATGGTAGATACAAGTACACACAGTACAGTTATATTTAGTGACTCACAGGTGACATCGTCTGATAAGTCGTTCACTTTCCCTTTTCTTCTCCATCCGGTCCCGGCCACCATGAGGACTTTTCTTGGACACCACTCGTCTCTGCAGAATTCACAACACAAACACCTGAGACTCACAATCCCACCTGTACACATCTCCCTATGAACAAACTCCCATCCATAGTTCCCCGTATAGTAATAATTACCCCTTTGGTGCCTTGGTAGTTAGTTTTATAGGGACCCCCATAGGTAAGTAGATAATGGGTCCCCAGAGGTAGGTAGCCAGGTAGAAGGTCCCCCTAAGTAGAGGGAGAACTCGATGGGGCCCCCCATGGGGGAAACTTGAGTGGTCCCACTCAGCCACCGCTTGCAGTCCCACTCAAATTCCCCCAGTCGTGTGGGCCCCACAATACTCAGGGGTCTTGAGTGGGGCCCACAACATTCAGGGGGGTTTTTTGAGCCCCACAACATACAGTGGCCTTATGGGGGGACCACAACAACAGGGGCCTTATGGGGGAACCCACAAAATACAGGGGCCTTAAGGGGGGCCCCAAACATACATGGGCCGTCTGGGGGGGGGGGGCCCAAAAGATACAGTTTGGGCCTTCTGGGGCCCAAAAGTACAGTGCCTTCTGGGGGGCCCCGAAAGATACAGAGCCCTTATGGGGGGCCCCAAAAGTACAGGGGCCTTCTGGGGGCCCCAAACGTACAGGGGCCTTCTGGGGGCCCAGAAGGGACAGGGCCTTCTGGGGGCCCAAACGTACAGGGGCCTTCTGGGGGGACCCAAACGTACAGGAGCCTTCTGGGGGCCCCAAACGTACAGGAGCCTTCTGGGGGGGCCCCAAACGTACAGAGGCTTTCTGGGGGGGGGGGCCCAAACGTACAGAGGGTTTCTGGGGGTGGGGCCCCAAACGTTTCAGAGGCTTTCTGGGGGTGGGGGCCCCAAACGTACAGGCCTTCTGGGGGGGGCCCCCAAAAATTACAGGTACCTTCTGGGGGGCCCCAAACGTATAGGGGTCTTCCTGGGGGCCCCAAATTTTACAGGGGCCTTATTTGACTGGACAATGGCCCGGAGCTACAGAAGGGGAGGGGCCCACTCTGAAAGTCACACACGCTGCGCGCCAGCATGTAGTTCAGTGGCTGTCTGTCTTTAATTATCAGTTCTTCAGCGCGGCGCAGCAGCTTGTGACTAGCAGCGGGGGCCCCCTCCTTCCCCGGGCCGCGGGCAGGATCATTTGAATCAGTGAGGCCCGCCCACGGCCCGAGGAAGGAGGAGGGGCCACCCGCTGCTCAGTCACAAGCTGCTGCGCCGCGCTGAAGAACTAGTAAGTAACAGACAGACAGCCACTGAACTACATGCTGGCGCGCAGCGCTGTGTGACTTTCAGAGCGGGCCCCTCCCCATCTGTAGTAGCACCGGGCCCTTTTTTTTCTTTTTTTCTTGGAGGGGGGAGAGAAGGTTAGCTATGGGAAAGCCTCTTTAACAGGACATTTGCTGTTATGACATCTGCATTTATTTTTTGTAATAATTTTTATTTTTAAATAAGTTTTGAAGTGATTTTTTTCTTTAGTCCTCTTCATTTAACCATTTTTGTGTGCCTGGATGATCATCATGACGGACCTGTACATTTTGGTGCCTTAATGTAAGACAATCCATTACGTATAGGTATTCATAATGCGGTAAATGGTTAAAGAGAATGAATTGCCCACATATACACTACTCACAAAAAATTAGGGATATTAGGTTTTTGGGGTGAAATTTGTGGAAATGTCGTGAAAGTCATGAAAGTCGGCCATTTAAGTTGTAGTATGCAATGTTGATTTACTCATCTGAAACAATTCAACGAAACTAAAGCCAACGACAGTGGAGGATATACACCATCAAAAAAAGTCAATGTCTCAATAACATGTCATGTGGGCTTGAGCATCAATTACAGCTTGTCAAGGATGTCTCATGCTATTCACAAGCTGAGTTATTGACTGCTGAGTCATCAAACTCTTCTTGAAGGGCGCCCCTCAGGCATAGTTGCCAACCCTCCCGTTTTGGGCGGGAGGTTCCCGATAATGGGGGTCACCTCCCGCCCCCCCAGCAGGGTTAGCGTACCTCCCGCCGCCAGCTGGCAGCGAGGGTTCTTTAAATGAATGCGGCGCCGGAGTAGCGTTAGAACGCTGCTCCGGCGCCACCTGGGCCGTTCCTAAGGGTGGGCGAGGCGGGCACCGCTCGCCAGAGGGGGCGGCCGCCTGCCCGCAACTCACTGACTCCAAGCGGCCGCATCGTTCCCCTCCTGCCTTCTCCCCTGTATGTACAGCACCCGGTGTGTGCTGTACATACAGGTCAGTGTCGCAGGGGGTGTGACGCACGGATGTACTCACACTCCCTGCGATGCTCAGTCTCCTCAGTAGGCAGCTTCTGCCAGCCCAGGAGATTTTCGGAGCTGCAGGGAACCAGGTGAGGTAAGTAGATTTTATTATTTTATTTTTATTAGCTAAAGGGGCACTACCTGGATAAAAGGGGCATCTACCTGGCTAATGAGGGCACTGCCTGACCAATGGAGGCATCTGCCGGAATAAAGGGGGCATCTGCCTGGATAAAGGGAGCATTTACCTAGATAAATGGGGCACTACCTGGCTGTAAGGGGCATTTATCTGGCTATTAGGGGCACTGCCTGGCTATTGGGGATAGCTACCTGGCTACAGGAGGCTACTACCTGGCTACAGGGGGTTACTACCTAGCTACAGGGGTCAAATAGGGCACCGAGATACCTATTGGGGCACAGTTTGGCAGTATCTCCCAGCTCTCCTGGATGCTGAATAGACCATCCAACAGTCTAGGGAAGCTGGGTGATGCCAAAACCCTAATTTATCTTTCTTCCAGAGCCATTAAACAGTTAGGTGGAGTGGGTGTGGCTTTTTGAAGGGGGCGTGGCTCAAACAAGATGGGCGTGGTCGTGTACATTTTTGGCACGCCGCCCCTTACAATCTCCTGCTTTTATACTTTCAAAAGTTGGCATGTATGCCCTCAGGTCAATGAGGGTCAGGGGTAAAGAGTTACAAGCTTATACACAGAAACTCAGCTGATCCCACAGGTTTTCTAGGGTGTTCAGGTCTGGAGAAAGTGTAGGCTCTTCCATTTGAGGTACTCCAGTCTCCAACGGCCACTCCCTAATGATGTGACCTCAATGTACTGGAGCATTGCCTTCCATGAAGATGAAATTAGCCCTGTGTTGTTCATGCCGAGGCACAATGACTGGATTAATGAGGTTATTCAAGTAGTACAGGCTTGTCACGGTACCATTCACAAAGTGTAGGCCTGTTCTGGATTGACTAAACACAACTGCCCACACTGTACAACCACCACTGGCTCATTTGGTGACAACAGTGGTTGATACATAACGCTCTCCTTGACGTCTCCAGCATCGTTGGCAGCCATCATTTCTGCTCAGAGTGAATCGATTTTCATCATCGAGTAGCACTGGTCTCTCATCCAGCATAGATGCTCCGTGGCCCATGCAAGACAATGATGCCTGTGCCTTGTGGTCTGGTCAGGTCGTCTAGCACAGCGGTCCTCAACCTTTTTTCCACCAGGGACCGGTTTGATGCACTGCAATTTTTCCACGGCCCAGTGGGGGCATGGTTATCGGTGGCGGTGTTATGGATGGTTGGATGTTTAGAATCACAAAAGAAAAAAAACACAAAGTGTATACTGTATCATTTTAGGGGTATAGTATGGGGTAACCAGTATTTTATAACTGCAGATTGATTGTTAGCTCTGTGGGTCAGTACTATACTAATAATGCTGACCCACAGAGCTGACAATCAGTCTGCAGTCACATTGATCAGCTCTGTGGGTTAGCAATATACATGTCTATAATATACATATGTAATCAACTCTGTCATTACGGAGATATATACCCCCAGTAGTCATTAGAGATAGGTATATATGCCCCCTGTAATAATGATAGATAAATATATGCCCCTAGTAGTAATGATAAATACATGGCCCACAGTAGTAATAATAAGTAAATATAGGCCCCCAGCATTAATAACAAAAATATGGCCCCTGTATTAATTAGAAGTAGATATATGGGCCCTATATTAATTAGAAGTAGATATTTGGCCCCTGTATTAATTAGAAGTAAATATATGGCCCCTATATTAATTAGAAGTAAATGTATGGCCCCTGTATTAATTAGAAGCAGATATCTGGCCCCTGTATTAATTAGAAGCAGATATCTGGCCCTTGTATTAATTAGAAGTAAATGTATGGCCCCTATATTAATTAGAAGTAAATGTATGGCCCCTGTATTAGTTAGAAGTAAATGTATGGCCCCTGTGTTAATTAGAAGTAAATGTATGGCCCCTGTGTTAATTAGAAGTAAATGTATGGCCCCTGTGTTAATTAGAAGCGGATATATGGCCCCTGTATTAATTAGAAGCGGATATATGGCCCCTGTATTAATTAGAAGCGGATATATTGCCCCTGTATTAATTAGAAGCAGATATATGGTCCCTGTAGATATCCAGGCTAGTAAGAAAAAAAAAAGTAGAATAAAGTTACTCACCATTCCTCGATCCCTGCAAAGCTGCTCCTCCCAGCAGCCGGCGTCCAACAAAACCGAGAGGCGCAGGAGGTGTGACGACACATCTGCATCATCCCCCCTGGGCTGCTGATCGTTGTAGATGCTGTGCTCAGTGAGCGCCGTATCTACAGCGATAGGGAAAGCAGGGACAGTAATGAACCACCTCTGATTTCCCTCTTCTGATGCAGCCGCATGCTGTGTGCAGCTGCTAACTCTGCGCGACTGGATTACAATGGCCGCACAGAGCAGATGCCGACCGCCAGGACTAAAGACACCCGGCGGCAGGCATTGTGTAGCTGAGGTACCGGCCCGTGGCCCGGTGGTTGGGGGCCCCTGGTCTAGCACACAGACCAGCTGATGTAAATGATGGTCTGACGTGACACTTGGCTGCCTCTCACCTCTCTAAAACGTGCCTGGAGTAGTGTGGCATTCATCATTCGGTTCTGCAGGGCATTGCTTACAATGGAGCGGTCATCAGTGTGTGATGAAATCAAAGGACATCCACTTCTTTACCTTTCTGTGACTCTTCAGCTTTCTTGCAACCTGCTGATGACACTAAGCTCAATGGCCACTTCCGTCTGAGAACATCCTGCTTGAAGCTTCAGAATGGTGGGGTACGGTTGATAAATTGTAAGGTGTTGTCTTGGTCTTATGTCGTCACAATGTGAACAGCATGATGAAGAGGACTGTTTATATAACAATTCAAATTGATCCCCTAAATTCATTGGGCGATTCTTGGATGAAACATGTTGTGAATTTTACCATTAATCTCGTTGTTAGAGATCATCAAGATGTGCAAAAAGTACTGAAACTTTGAACTGTGGAACATGTGCATTCTAAAAAGTTAAGAAATGGTCTTTAGTTCATTTAAAAAAATGTAAGAAATTTCAACCAAAAGCCAAATATCCCTAACATTTTGTGAGTAGTGTATATTATTAACCCCTTAGCACACCATAACATATGGGTACATCATGGCGAAGTTAAGAGTATGTTCACATGGCTTTTTTTTGGGGCCGTATCTTAGCCCGTTTAACACACTGGAAAATGTCCCAAAATCTGCCTCAGACCAACTTCAACTTCGTTGTTCAAATGAAGCGTATTTCACAAGCATAATTGCGAGACTGTTCTTGGACACAATTAAGACCGTAAAAATAAGTGACGTCAATTTTTGAGGCGTTTTTTATTCGTAAAATTCGCTCATATATATATACATACATACATAGAGAAGTGTACAAGTGAACACACCCACTAGTGGTCAAGTGCCCTAAGGGGACTGCATGTACAAATTAAAATAAAAAAAAGTAAAAAATATTAAGTTACAAAACACCACGCATAACTGTAATTACCAAGTCTATAAAAGTCCAATCTATTGAAATATAACATAATTTATCCTGTATGGTGAACACCATGCAAAATGCCCTTGCATTCCCAATGCCAAAATTGAGGTTCTTTTAGTTGTTTTGCGTCTCTACAAAAGTTGAATAAAACGTGATAAAAAAGTCATATGTATCCCAAAATAGTACTAACAAAAACTACACTTCAGCTGGCAAAAGACAAGCCCTCCCTCAGGTCCATAGGTAAAAAAAAAGTCTATCATTGGTCACAGAAAAAAAAAAAAAAAACATTCTCTATTTTTTACAAAAACATAATGGAAACTCTACACATTTGGGAGCCCCAGAATCGTACTGACCTGCAGAATATAAAGAACATGTCAATTAAACCCAGCAGTGAACTCCATAAAAACAAAAGCCCTGCAAAAATAGCACAATTAAGTTATTTTCACATTCAACCACACATAGAATTTTGGGGGAGAGTTTTCCTGTACATTACATGGTACGTTCAACGGCACCATTAACCCCTTAGCGACATTGGACGTATGATTACATCATATGAGCACTGTAAGGGGCTTGGTAGCCGGATCCTGCTACACAGCCATCTCGTGTTAGCTGCTAATTGCAGCTAACAACTGAAAGTTACAGCGTGGGAGGACGCCGGTGCAATCCCATGCTGTTTAACCTCTTAGATGCTGCCCGGCAAAATGGCTGCTGACCATTAAATCAGATGGAAATGGTGGCGACACCCGTTTCTCACTCCGATCAGAGGCACCCCTGGCGATAAATTGCAGGCCAGATCGCTTTAACATGGCAGCTGGAAGCCTTAGTGAAGGGCTTCCATCTGCGCCATTGTTTTCGGCACTAGGCGAGGGAAGTGGGGAAACAACCAATATTAGGTAACCCTAATGCATGATTGCTGTATACAATGCATTAGGCTGTATCAAATTGATTGTGCCGCCCCTTAGTGTTGAAGCACCGTAGGCGGGACTCAAGTGTCTAAAAATAAAAAAAAATTTATGACTAATATTATATATATATAATTCAGTATATATAGTATATAATAGTTATATTATAGTATGATTTATATATATAATAATAGTATAGCTACTTATTATATTATTAAAAGTTCAAAACCCCCGTTTTGCATTTTACAAATTAAGTAAAAAAGTTACACATATTTGGTATGCACTCGCATCTGTTAAAGTCTGACTCATGAAAAGATAAATCACTTTTATCACGTAGACTAGCTGAACTCATCGTCGCACAGATAAAAACATTCCAACGGCAAAATGACAGGAAGTTTTTGCTCATTTCACATCCCCTAAAAATTTAAATAAATTTAGTCAAAAAAAGTCCCATGTATTCCTAACTGGTACCAGCAAAAAGTACCCACAGAAAATGCCCCCTCACTCAAGTCTGTATGGTGTTAGTACAAAAAAATTATTGATCGCCAGGAAAATGCATGGGCTAGCCACAAATTCAAAATAGAAAATGTTTGGAAATTTTTTTATGTACCAGAAACATAACATGAAACGTGTATTGGTGATTGGCGATGCTGTATTAAGTTACAACTGTAGAATACAGAAAACAAATTCAATTGGCTATTGTTCATCTACGATGTACTGCGCGAACGCATACGAGTACATCGTTTCTTTAGGAGCTCACGCTGATACGCACGATACTAACCCATGCGCGTGAGGCGTGGCAGCTAGCCCCGCCGCCCTATTGACAGTTCATTTACTCGCGGCAACAGTATTCAGCCCTGAGATAATGAGACATGTCACTTATGCTCCAGTGAGTACATACTATATGCGTATTGTAATGAGACGGGGGAGTTCCTCTATGAGAACTTATGGAATTACCGTAATATTGGAGCGCATCGTCTGCCCGTATATAGACAATATAAGAACGGCGAAACGACGTAGTGACCCGCCAATTACTCCGGACTGGAAAGATCCAGTGACACCAATACCCTCAAGTATACAAGCAGTTGATACGCCATAAAACAAGACTTGCACTGCACCACCCCTAACATGGCCGCAAGCACTGTTTTTTCAATCACATTTTTTCCCATCTGCTCAGAATTTTTTTCCGTTCTAGAATATTCCTATTAGAAAGTAGAATGTGGTGTCCGCAACAAATAAAGCCTGCGGCTCAATATACATAGCTGCCAAGGTTTTGAAATGAATAAAGCCAAAGGAGATTTTAGACTGGGCGGCGCGCGCGTAGCGATTTGGATGCGACACGCCCATTCTTGTTCGTGGGTAACTATTGCTGCCCTTCAAAAAGGACCACACCCTACTCCACCCTAATGCCATAACTGGCTTTGGAAAGAGCCAGGTAGATCGCCCTTTATAGCCAGGGTAGTAACCCTCCCATAAACCAGGTAGAAGCCCATCTTACTTGCAGAGGAAAGATGCACCCCCCAACTTGCTAGCCAAGTAGATTGACCCCCGGCTGTAGCAAGGACTAGAGCCAAATTTTGTAGGCACGGTATACATGCCCCATTGTTAGCCATGAGAGATGCCTCCCACTTTGTTAGCCAGGTAGGTGCCGCCCATTGTAGCCAGGTATGGTGCCCCCTTTGTTTGCCAGGTCCCCCCCCCCCCACCCTTAGTGCCCCACCTTTATGTGTTCTGCCAAGGTAGTGCCCCCCCTTTGCTTTGATCTTGCCAGGTAGTGCCCCCCCTCTTTTTGTTTGACAGAGTAGATGGCCCCCATTGTTTGACATGGCTATGTGATGCCCCCTCTGTTGCCATGGTAGTGCCCTCCCATTGTGTGCCAGGTAGTGCCAACTTTGTTCGCCCAGGTAAGTGCCTTCCCGATTGTCTGCCATGGTAGTGCCCCCATTTGTAGCCAGGTATAAGTGACCCCCTCCTGTTAGCCAGCGTAGTGCCCCCATTGTTACGCCCATGGGTAGAGCCGCCTCTAGTTGCCAGGTAGCATTCCCCCCATTGATCTGCGCAGAGTCGTGCCCTCCTGTTGCCAGGTAGATGCCCCCATAGTTTGTCCAGGTTAGAGTGCCCTCCTCCTGTTGCCAGGTGGCGAAAATGATTAGTGCCTCCCCATAGTGTTAGCCCAGGTAGTGTCCCCATATGTTATGCAGGATTGTGCCCCCATTGTAGCCATAGGTAGCTGCCCCTTGGTTGCCAGGTAGTGCCCCCATTTGATTTGCCAGCGTAGATGCCCTCTGTTGCCAGGTAGATGCCCCCATTGTTTGCAAGTAGTGCCCCCTTGTTACAGGTAGAATGCCCCTCTGTTAACCAGGTAGTGCTCCCCTCTGGTTGCATGGTACAGGTTGTCCCCCTGTGTTGACCATGGTAGTGGTGCCCTGTGTTCGCCAGGGTAGTGCCCCCCATTGTTGCCAGGTAGTGCCCCGTGTTGCCACGTACGTGCCCCAATTGTTAGCCACGGTAGGTTGTCACCATTGTAGACAAGGTAGTGCCCCCATTGTTGCAGGCTAGTGTCCCTTCACTGTTGACCAGGTGTTCGTCCCTCTAGTTGCCAGGTACGTGTGCCCCCCATTGTAGCAGGGTAGTTGCCCCCCTCTGTTGCCGGGGGGGGGAGGTTAGTTGCCGCCCATTGTGCCAGGGTAGTTGCACCCCCATTGTAGCCAGCGTAGTTGCCCCCTTGATGCAGTCAGTGCCTCTGAATAAGCAGGTAGTGCCCCTCATAGTAGCCTGCGATATGTCTGCCCCTCTTGTTTTCCAATTGGTTAGTGCCCCACAGTGTAGATCAGGTAGTGAACCCCTTGTTGCCAGGTAGTAGCCCTCATTTTATAGCTCAGGTAGTTAGCCCCCTCTTTGTTTGCAGGTAGTTTTGTGTAGATATTTTTTTGATTTTTTGGCGTTATTGTTTTTTTGTTTGTGCTTGGTTGTTTGTGTCGAAGATGTGGAGGGTATTAGTGTGGCTAGTAGGGGGGTTTTTTTGTCGCGAGTTGTTGGAGTATTGGGACGTTGAAGTTGGGTGAGAGTTGTTTAATGTTGTGTTTAGCGTAAACTTACTAAAACCCACCCACAACCCCAACATCCCCCCCTCCATATAAATACACACTTATTTAAAATCTTACACACATCAATTAACCTTTTACACACAGTACGTTAGCCCCCCGTGTGCCCTCTGTTGCCAGGTTAGTGCCCCCAACATTGTAGACAGGTTAGTGCCCCCATTAGTAGACCAGGCTAGTGCCCACCATTGATAGGCCAGGTAGGTAAAGCCCCCTTTTGTGAGCAGGTACAATTAGTAAGCCATGGTGGGTAAGCTAATAAAAATAAAATAACCATACACTCACCCTCACCAGGCTCTGCAGCGCGTCTGCCCAGCTTCGCTCGGGTGCCAGACACCGAAGTACTCGATCAAGCGCGCATTAGGCAGGACATGAGGTGCATGGCTGCGCTGTCACTTCCCTGCGCCGATTGACCTGTCATGTAGAGAGCGCACAGGCGATCTCGCAGACACTACAGGGGAGAAGCGGAGGAGCGGAGCGATCCCTCTCTGCGTCTCCTCCTGCTACAGCGAGACTCCGTGCGCGGTGAAGCGGCACGCTGGCCGGACGAACCTTCACCTCGCCTGGTGAAGAACGGTTACCCGCGGATTCGCCCAGAGAGCGCGACCAGCGCTACTCTGTCGCTGGCGGCATTCTGTTTAAAGAGCCCCGCGGGGGGGGGGGGGGGGTGGTCTGCTGGCGGAGGGGAGGTTTCGCAACTCTGCCCGGTTGGGATTGCGGCGGGGAGGGGGGGACCAATCGGGGACCCCTCCTGCAAAAACGGGGAGAGTTGGCATAGTACACGGCTATGTCGATGAGTCTGTTCTTCGTGGAATCACTACCAAAGTTACAGCCTTGGGTAGTAGGTGGATTGTGCAACAAACGAAGTTAAAAAACACAGAAAAGGTATAGTCATACTTTCATCCCTATCATTTTTGTCCCGTCCCCTGAAAAAAGCCTCTAACAGTATTGTAGATGGAAAAAAATTGTTTGCGGTCCTTAGGGAAAGGTGGTAAGAAAAAAACCATGCGCCAACACCAAGCAAGGTACTGGGTCATGTAGGAATTCCTTTTCAGCAGTCTCCTTATCGCATGAATGAAAATTGCAATTTTCAGAATTTTTTTTTAAATTAAAAGCAGTGATAGATGAAAAATTTTTTTTTTTTAAAAAATACACACAAACAGAAAAACTTGCTATTAGAAACAATATAGCCATTTTCATGGCCGATCATTCCCTCTTAAAGAGACTATATTCTATACTCGGAAAGAGGTGAGGAGCTTTTCCCTAAATGATGGGCACCTGATCCAGCGTCATACATTCATTAATTGCCGTGTTCTAAAAGTTCTATATATGCCCCAAACCACAACAAAAAAAAAAACCCCCGCACACAATAGCCATTTATAACAGAAACCCCAGCGGACTGAACCGCGGGGAGTGTCCGGATGTGAACAGCAGATTGGAACTTCCTTAACTATAGATCGCTCGATAGGTAGGCGCAGCCAGTCCAGAAAATGATGCAGCTCGTGCTCCAGCGATCACAATCGGAGTGTTGTAGGTGATATTCAGCGTACGTACCGCCAGCTTACTATAGGAAGTCCCGGCCGCCGCTTCAGCAGCGCTAACACGTGGCTGCCAGCTGCGAAATCCCGGCACCTTACCGAGCCTCCTCCTGAGGTGTAGCGCGTAGTTCCTGATACGTCATATCCGTCCGCCGGTGTCACAATTCGTGTATCAGGAGCTTTAACTCGCCCATGTGTTGTATAGGAAGGCCTGGTCCCCAAGGAGCTTGCAGTTACTGAGACGCTGTGCCGGAAGTCCTAAAAGCCTTTCTCACTAGAGCCGTGCAAGGGTGATTATGTGAACCTGAGGTGGAATAGGTGCATTCATTTGTATAGTCCCAGGGCTGGAATTGTAGTGTATTTACTTCGTTCTCTGCCCCTAGGTCCAAGAGCTGAATTCCGACATCAGCACATAAGTAAAATGCATCAGCTCTCGGCTTAATAGGATACCGAAACCAGTGTTTTTCAAATCAGTTTTTACTACACCTCCATTTAGCGAGTGGAGAGGTATTTCAGTCCGCCCCACAAGACATCGAAGTACCTAGATATCCCAACGGTGCCGGATGTAATAGAATAATATAGTTCTAAGGTATGTTCACACGGGTTACTGCGGGACGTGTAACTTACGCCCCCGCAGTTACCGTCCGTAGTAGCCGGGAGGAGTGCGGAAGCTGGGATGGCGAGCGCTTCGACCGGCACAATAGACAATCTATTACCTAAGCGGCAGTATACGCCGCCTAGAAAATGAGCATGTCAATTATACTCCCCGCCCGGCAGGATTCCGTCCGAGCAGGGGAGGAGAGAGAACGGTTAATCCATAGTTCTTATGATGAACTGCTGAATTACCTCGTAATGACTGGGACGTTTTCAGCCCGATAATATTCGCGCATTCGCCGCGTCGATTTAGGGAGCGAAATACGGACCCAGTTTTAAGCCGATAAAGTGGTGAACTGTACTAAGAGAGTTTAGAAAAGGATTTATTTTCTTTTTTTTTTTTTTAAATCCAACCTCAGAAAATCCAAGCTGTGTAGGCAACGGCTCAGATTTTCTGTTTAGATCTATGGGGATGATTTACAGTTGGATTTTTGGGGATTCTAAATACTGAATCTGCACAAAATCCGACTAAATCAGTGCGTGGAGATGTAGCCTTAGGGGATGTTCACAGGGCCTTTTCCGGGCCTTAGGGAATGTTCAAATGGGATTTTCCGGGCCTTAGGGCTTGTTCTCACAGTCGTTAGAAGTGTTTTGTGAGCCTAGGGTAGGGGTATGTTCACACAGCCTTTCTCTCCGTGGACCTTAGGGGCACTTTTCAGAGTGGTAAGGACCTTTACGGGCTCTTAGGGAATGTTCACACGGGCTTTTCCGGACCTTAGGGTATGTTCACATGGGTTTTTTCCAGGCCTTAGGGTATGTTCACACAGCCTTTTCCGGACCTTAGGGGTATTGATTCACACAGCCTTTTGGGCGCCTTAGTTATCGTTCACATGAGCTTATTGCGGCCTTTAGGGATATGTTCACACGAGAGCTTTTCCGACAAGGATACAGGATGAGCGTGGAGGGGAGCCTTAGGGTGGAGTTTATTACCAGTGTCTTTGTGACGCTTAGGGTGGGTATGTTCGCACAGCCTTTTCCGGGCCTTAGGGTGTGTTCGCACAGCCTTTTCCGGGCCTTAGGGTGTGTTCGCACAGCGTTTTGTGAGCCTTAGGGTATGTTCACATGGCCTTTTTCAGGCCTTAGGGTATGTTCAGACAGGCTTTTCCGGACCTTAGGGTATGTTAACACAGCTGTTTACGGAAGGCTGTATGGTCTGTTAGAAAGTGTGTTGCTGACGTTTTCTATGGCTCTCGATTTAGGGTGTGTTCGCGGTACAGGATTTTCTTGGCCTGTGTGTAGTGGTAGCGGTGTGTTCGCGACGGTCTGTTTTCTTTTCCTGTAGGGTAGTGTTGACGGCCTTTTCTGGGACTTAGGTGTGTTCGCCACAGCCTTTTCCGGCGGCTCTTAGGTTAATGTGTTGCACAGCCTTTTCGCGGGGACTGTAGGGTGTGACTCCGCCACAGGTTTTGGGCGCTTAGGGTGTGTTCGGCACGCCTTTTGCCAGGGGCCTTAGGGTGTGTTCGAACAGCCTTTTCCGGGCCTTAGGTGTGTTGACTACAGCCTCGTTCGGGGCCTTGGCGTGTGTTGCACAAGCATCTTCCTGGCGCTATTTAGGGAGGTGTGTTCTACACAGCGATTTTGTAGAGCCTTGAGGGTATGTTCACATGGCCTTTTTTTTTAGGCATGGTAGTGAGGTATGTTTCAAACAGGCTTTTCCGGACCTTAGGGTATGTTCACATGGGCTTTCCAGGCCTTAGAGTATGTTTACACAGTGTTTTGTGAGCCTTAGGCTACGTTCACACGGCCTTTTCCGGGCCTTAGGCTACGTTCACACGGCCTTTTTCGGGCCTTAGGGTACGGTTCACGACCGGCTTTTTCGGCCTTAGGTGACGTTCACGACGGGCCTTTTATGGCGCCTCTAAGGGCTGTACGTACACACGGCCGTTTATCGCGGCCTATAGGGTACGTTCACACGGCCTTTTCCCGGGCCCTTAGGGTACTGTTGCACACTGGCCTTTTCCTGCCTGTAGGGTATGTTCACACAGCCTTTTCCGGACCTTAGGGTATGTTCACACAGCCTTTTCCGGGCCTTAGGGTATGTTCACATGGCCTTTTCCGGGCCTTAGGGTATGTTCACACGGGCTTTTCCGGGCCTTAGGGTATGTTCACACGGCCTTTAACGCGGCCTCTAGCCATGTCAACACCGGCAGTTTTATGTATGTTTGCAGGGAGTAATTACGCCCTAGCTGAATTACGCCGTGTGAGCCTTAGCGGTGGCAGGAGACTATATTCTGAGCAGGGTTGGGGCGGCGCTTCGGCCGCGCGCCCATAGACATTAAAATTGACCAGCTGGCATGCGGTATTACGCCGATAGTATAATTTCCATGTCAATTACTCTCCCCGCCGGCTGGCCTTGCGGGCTGCAGGTGAGAGAGGAGACGTAATCCCAAAAAACAACATGTTCTCTTATGAGTACTCCGTGAATTACCAGTAATGAGTATGAATGGGGTTTTCGGCCCGTAAATTGGCCGACACTTCGGCACGTAATTACAGGACCGAAAGTATGGCCCAATTTACAGCCGTGTTGAACATGGCCTTAGGGCTTGAACGTATTCACACTGGCTGTTTTCTTGATGACAATATTTTTAGCACATTTTACACACTGGAAAACGGCAGCCAAAATCTTTTCTTCATGCATATAAGGCCACAAAGTCGTCATTTCACGATGCTTTATTTGCCAGAGACTGTTACTTGGGATGACATTACAAGCTCGTATTTAAAAATAGAGTATATGTAAGTCTAGCGAAATTTTTGCCTATATAAATCCCGTAGTCGATAATGGGGATAGGAGGTTTTAAAATATTCTTCAAAATACGCCTCTATTCAGTTGTTCTTTGAAGCGTAAATTTACACTTCAAAAAATGCCGTTTGAACATATCCATATACTCACCCTTTTATGTATCAAAGTGCGCATGACAAATGGATGTTGCCTAGCGGCAAGAAAGCGGAGATGGACCAGACACATGGTGCTTTTTATTTTCATATGCATTGCAGTCACACAATACAGAAAGACAGGGTCTGATTCTGTTTGGGTGCTAGCGTAATCCTATTGGGATACGTTTGGAAAGTTTATTCAGACATCATCCCTTCATCGTTTCTACGCCTATGTGTATGTTCTCTTCTGGACTACATCTGCTCTATTTGACATGCCGATAGACTATTTATTTAGTGTCCAATGCATGAATGGGAAGTAGAGCAAACAGAGACCACAGATAGGGCTTGCTTGCCAGTTATAGGGATGGTTGCCAAAATAGTATTAAGCCCACCTTGGACTGTTTTTATTTTCTTTCTATATAGTGATTACAGCCACAAACAGATGTATTCTTATTGAGTAATTTAATAGTGGATATAGAAAAACAGAAGTATGTTATGAAGAGTAAAGAAAACGTGCTTTTCCAAATTTCTGCAAATGAATAAAACTGAAAGCGTGCTATGCCATATATAGTTCAGTCCTCAATGAGTCAATTACTCACTTGTCAGAATTTAGATCTAGGATCTTTTGAACCTGTGGAGTACCGGGGACCGTGGCCATTTTTATCACATGAAGCTGCTTTGATGTAAACCATTCCATTATAGTCTATTTAGGGGTGGGGATTTATGTTGGTCAGGGTTGCTTGCCCTGGTAGAAGTGAACCTAGCATCCTCTTGGAGTCTCAAGAGTGTTGTAACTTCGTAAGCAAGGCAATCCTTAATATAATGGAGGAAACCTCGTTTTTAGCTCTATCCATCTTCCCATCAACTTTGACCAGCTTCCCAGTCCATGGTGAAGAAAAGCCTCCATACAGCACGATGCTGTCACCACCATTCTGCCTGGTGTGTTCCTTGGTTTTTATGCTGCGGTTTGTTTATTAATGTTCTCTAACAAGCCTCTGAGGCATCCCCTAAACAAGTGATAATAAATAACAGAGCTATACTCTATTTACTAATTAGGTGACGTTGGAATGGCAATTAGGTCATCACTGGATTTTTATTTTAGAGGCTTGAGTACATGTGATGCACACTTCTTCAGTTTTTTTTTAATTTGCAAAAAGTATGGAAAAGCACATACTAATTTTATTTGCCCAGATACTTGGCTCTAATTTAGAATATAGTATGTATAGTTCTATCACAAAATATCATAAATTATTTTTTCTTTTCAAGCGCGTTCGTAATGTTTACAACAGGAACAGTAAAAGGGTTATGAACACTTTCGCAACCTACTGTAAGTCAGTATATCTTTTTCAAAGTATCCCACTAGCAATCTGTATTGTAGTCTTGAACCATGAGAGGAATGGGATATATAATCTCCACTGCATCTGCTGCAATGAACACACTATTGTTGTGATATGATATACCTGCTGTTCTTTTGGAGGCTCCTAGATTTTGGTGTTGGCAGCAGGCAATTTCCAATAAACCAAGAGGTTCAGTTCTGATGACTGAAATATCGGAGCCTCCCCAAAAAAGTCAGAAAAATTAAACACAACAAGCGTGGTTCATTACAGGGATGTGGTAACCTGGTGCTAGATATTTTAGAGACTTTGGATCAATTGGAAGGGCTCTCAAATGCATCCAACGGCTTGTGGAGGTTATTCCAGATTTTATGTTAATGATCTAAACAGGGTCTCATACATGTGTGCAGCTATAAAAATATATATATATATATATATATATATATTAATACACACACACACACACACACATACATATACACACACATCCATCCATCTTGTGTACAGATGCTAAATAGTGTATGTACTTATGCTATATAGGAGGTATGTACGCAACACAGTATATAATTGTGTATACTAGGTGGATGTGTATGTATATACACACACAAATACATACTAAATTATAGTACCCACAAAACGAAAGTGTCAATGTCTACAGTGAAGAGGCGACTCTGGGATGCTAGCCTTCAGGGCAGAGTGGCAAAAAAAAAAGCCAGATCTGAGACTGGCTAATAAAAGGAAAGATTAACATGGGCTAAAGAATAGACATTGGACAGAGGAAGAATGGAAAAAAGTGTTATGGACAGACGAATCGAAGTGTGAGGTGTTTGGATCACACAGAAGAACATTTGTGAGACACAGAACTGAAAAGATGCTGGGAGAGTGCCCAACACCATCTGTCAAGCATAGTGGAGGTAATGTGATGGTCTTGGGTTGCTTTGGTGCTGGTAAAATGGGAGATTTGTACAAGGTAAAAGGGATTTTGAATAAGGAAGGCTATCACTCCCTTTTGCTATGCCATGCCAGACCCTGTGGACAGTACTTGAGTGGAGCCAATTTCATCCTGCAACAGGACAATGACCCAAAGAAGGCAACTGGTATTCTATCTGTAATGGAGTGGCCAGTGCAATCACCAGATCTCAACCCCATTGAGCTGTTGTGGGAGCAGCTTGACCGTATGGTACGGAAAAAGTGTCCATCAAACCCCTTCAAACTTGTGGGAGGGGCTTCTGGAAGCATGGGGTGAAATTTCACCAGATTACCTCAGCAAATTAACAGCTAGAATGCCAAAGGTCTGCAATGCTGTAATAGCTGCAAAGGGAGCGTTTTTTGACGAAAGCAAAGTTTGAAGTAGAAAATTATTATTTCAAATAAAAATCATTCATTTCTAACCTTGTCAATGGCTGGACTATATTTCTCTTCATTTTGCAACTCATTTGATAAAGTAAGAGTTTTCAGGGAAAACACAAAATTGTCTGGGTGACCCCAAACTTTTGAACGGCAGTGTATACTGTATAGCATATGTATACACACACTAACCAACAGCACTGTGAATTCACTTCTATAAATGAATGCACATGCTACACACATTTACAAACCATGGCACCTGCCTAACTCCCTGAAGTTCCTTCTTTCTTCCTCCTTACACCGCCTGTAGGAGAAAGCATGGTTAGGGGCTGCTACAGACGTCAAGAACCCTCCTCAGCAGGACCTCTGTAAAAAGTATGTTCAGACAACCGATAGACACATTTTGTAGCGTTTCCTCACCAAAAACAGTGTTCAAAAGCCTCCAAAACACTGGCAGTTAATTTTCTTTGATTCCTATGAAAAACCACGTTGCAGTTCACATACAATGAGGTTTTTCCGTGCTTCTTTGGACATGGTTTTGGGTGCTAAAAAAAAAAAAGTTTCATGTCAATTTTTAGAGCATTTTCAACGCTGAAAAATCCAAATAGGAATCAAATGAAGAGATTTAAAATTTCAGTGGTTTTTGCCCTGGCTATTCATTTGTATGGGTGTTTCAGAGAGAAAATAGTGCTGAAAAACGGCAAAGACCTGATCAAATCTCATTTGAACAGTGCTGAATGGAGGCGCTTTTCAGACAAGACTTGGATGCTGAAAATTCAGCATCCAAATCAGCCCTGTGAACATACCTGACAGCAGCATTTAGGTTTCCAGCATTCAATAAGCTGTGTGCCGAAATATTATATGGTGGCCGTTGGAGCTCCTTTATAGGACCTGGAACGTGCTAAAAACAGTAGCTCATAACTGGAGCTGCAGCCCACGGCAGCTCAAAAAAATCTTCCCTGCCTGTTTTGCCTCAAACACCTCTCAAACGTCTTTCTCCTCCGCTGCTGGGCGTTAATACATTTATCCCCCAGCAGCTCCTAACATACCAGTGAATATTTCAAACTTCCTTCTGCTCCCACTTGCCTAGTAATAAATATGGCCTTGCTCTCTTCTGATCTGTGTGCCTGTAGTGGCAGCTCCGGCCCTCAGTTTTCAGAAATGTTGTATTTCGGATCTTAGTAGGGCTGGTTCACCTCATCTGAATTTTGCCAGGAAAATGCTGGGACCATTCACCAGTTCTTCTCCAGACAGGAAAAGGGAGGGGTATGCAATCCATGGTCGATATACTTCCTCCTATGTGGGGGGAAAATAAATGAAAGACTAGCGCTTGGACAATTTTCCTGCAGGCAAAATTTGAGACAGGCCAAAATCGGCCTAACCCAAATCAGAAGTGCAACATTAGTTTTCAGCACCAGCTCTCCTACGGTTATGATAAAAGCATCATGAAGCATTGTAACATCCCACACACACGGAGGGCAAAATCACAAGGAGAAAGATAGTTGTAGATGTTTTTGCAGCTCTGATATTCATAGTAGAGAAGGTTGGAAAAAGACCCAGGTCTATCCAGTCCAACATATATATCCTACAGTGTTGATCCAGATGAAGGACAAAAAACCCTTATGAGGCGGAAACCATCTGTCACATCCAGGGATTATTCTGATTGCCAGATTTGAAGTCAGAAAAGTCCTTTCAGATATTTGTACAAGGTAACTAAATGGCCCCTATACCATCTTTTTCCCAAGCTATAAAACCCCAACTTTGGTAGTGTGTCTAGGTACTACAAAGCCCACAAAACATTTTGATGGTAGGGTCTCTAATAAATATATTATAAAGACGATGACCCAATACTTCCCGTTGTGGTACCTTGCTCTTAACTATGATCCAATCATCGTATGTTCCATTTAGAACCACCTTCTGTTTCCTATCACAAGCACTGATTCATATTAAGTACGCTCAGAGACTTTGGGATCAATGCAGTAGTTTGCTCCACTTAATGCATGAGATTTCAGCTGAAGAAATTCCTCCAACAAATCCACAATGTGTAAATTTAGGCTCAAACAAACATAAGGGCCATAGGTGAGCTTAAAAGGGCCATCACACATCAATTTTCCATCAAACATCCATGGCAGAACTGTGACTTTCACCCATAGATTTTCATTGCGTCTCAAACCTGCTGTGAAAAATACTGTATACATATTAGCTTTATCCAAGATGGCTAATCCAGGTCATGTCTATCTGACATACACATCTGATATCTAAAAAACACGACTAGTTGATGGCAGCTTTGTTTTTTTTTCTGCGTCACATTTAGCTAGTTCCTGACCAAGTACTTTTTCCTTTTTCTTACTAGATGCAGGTTTGAACACTAGAACACTTTTTTTGCACTGTTTCTACTAATTTCTTTGCCTTTTTAACGATGTTAGGCTTTATTATATAGTTTTTACATTATATTTGTTTGAGGGGAAAAAAAAAAAAAAAAAAAAAAAGGTCTGCTTCACTTTTT
>JAODAL010055554.1:0-23876 GCA_025379985.1 Phyllomedusa bahiana
CTGGCCTCCTCCCGCCCGGTCCTCGTCCCCTCCCCGGCGGAAATTTCGCATGCGCGCCCCTAGCGCGCGGCGTCCCTGTGAATTTAAAGGGACAGTGCGCCTTTAATGAGTAATTGCCGGGCGCTTTTCCTATATAAGGTTGCACCCACGTCACTCCCTGCTGGATCTACGTTCCCCCAAAGCCATAGAGAAACCCTTCCTTAAATGTATTCCTGTTTTACCGTGTGCCAGACCTCTCGAGTAAACTTTTCGCTCCGAACCTCAGGTGCGCCTGCCTGGGATTGTGGCCTGTCCCGAGGAGAACCAGCCGCCGACATCCTGAACCTTCATCCTGATCCTCGCCTAAAAGGTGGGACCTAACGATTCTGTAATGTGGCACCCCCGGCCGCCACCGCAAGCAAGTTTTCCACATTGACGGGGACGACCTGGTAGCCTCACGCCGCAGCAAGTCCATCCCGCTTTGCGGCGGCTCTGGTGAAAACCGGGGGCTACTTAGATTCCGTTCCCTGGCGTGGCTTAGCTACCATCGCTTGCGGTGGTCCGGCGGATCCACTACCCAGCCGTCACAGAATAAAGTGAAAGAAAAAATAGAAAGTGATATAAACATATTTTTATATATATACTCATAATATCCAAATACACAAATATATAAAAAGTGCATATAGTGCAACAATATACAAACACATGTATCCATATAAACACATGGGGCAACATGTCCTAACACACCAATGCCAGTTTTTTGGTCTATTTTGCGCCAAAACCACTTTTGACACCATATTCTTATTGTAAATGAACTGTCATACACCAAAACTAGTCACATTATATGCCGGGCACGACTCTTTGTAATGCGCCTAAAAATGGTGCACTGTGCGCCCCCGTCACGCAATGCGCCTATTGAGGTGCATTACATATGTTATGCGCCTCTGTCGGGCAATGTGCCTCGATAGGCGCATTACATATAATACCAATAAAATGCTATGCGCCGCGAGTTGCGCAATGCACCTCTTTAGTCGCATTAAGGTATACCTCACATCAGTTTTTAGAAAGTATCGGACTTTCAGGCGCACTTTACACTGATTTAATGCGCCTAAAACTGGCATGGATATGCCACTTTTCGGACATGTCGCCTATGATTTATAATTCATACAAATATGTGAAAAGTGCATACAGTGCAAAAAGCATACATATAAATACATATATTAATACAAATATACCAGTAAAATATTATTTATAATTTGTAACAATGTATACCATACATATGCATACCATACATAGAAGTAATATAATTAGAAGTGATACATTAAATGTAAAAAAAATCCAAAATATTCCACAATAATGTCTCCAAAGCTGTGTCCACGATAGCTTGATAAAAACTGGTCCGACAGTCAAAGGATCCACTCAACCTCTAAGATGAAAATTAAATTATCCTCAAAAAGAAAAGAAAAAGAACTTAGAAATCCAATAATGACACCCCAAAATGAAAAAAAAAAACACAATTAAAAGTAATAAAATAAAATAGTACTTTAAAAAAACACAACGCATAATATGAATCCCCAAAAGAAATATCAAGAAGAATAAACAAAAACATAGAAAAATAAAAACACAAGTAACCTACAAAAAGGGAGAATAACTAATAGATTCGTTAAGACCAAAGGGGAAACTGTATTTAAAAGGAATATCCAACGTGCCTCCCTTTGTGCAAGAATTTGTCGCCAATTGCCCCCATGATTGCTAAACAGGACACGATCAATACCTCTGAAGCGTAAAAGTTTCTTGTCGCAGCCATGATACAATTTAAAATGCTTCGGGATTGTTTTCAGTTCAGAAGGATCAAAAACGTCCTGGCTGCCTCTATGCCCGATGCATGCGCCCGTATCCGAAGTTTTAATGGACGCGAAGTCATCCCTACGTACAATAAATCACAAGGGCATGTGGCAAGATAGATGACTCCTGCAGTGTCACAAGAAATTGTGTGAGTAATATGATATTCCTTATTACGCGCGGAGTCATAAAAATCAGTAGCAGTATCAAGATTAAAACAGGCCACACATTTTCCACACTGATGACAGCCCCATTTTAGACCTCTTGAACCGAACAATCTATTAGGTATTGATTCCATGTGATGACTGCGTACTAAGAGCTCACGCAAGTTCTTGGATCGACGATAAGTGACAGAAGGACAGGCTGGTAAGTATTGTTTAAGTACCGGATCCATAAGTAACACATTCCAATATTTTTGTAGTACCATGTCTCTATCCCTTGAGTCGAATGTAGAAATAAATCTCACCTCTGATGAATTGGTTTTGATTTCCTTATCATTCAAAAGTATATTACGATGTGTATCATGTGCTCTTCTCAATCCGGTTTGTATCCACTTCTCTTTATATCCCCTTTCCCGAAATCTAGAACATAGGTCAGCCGCTCGTCTTTAAAAATCTTGATTTTTTTTAACAAATTCTTTTACACCTCAAAAATTGGCCACCCGGTATGTTCCTTATAAGATGCAATGGATGAGAGGAACTGGCATGAAGCAAAGAATTTACAGAGGTTTTTTTATGAAAAAGATCCTTATTAATAAATCCAGAATTGTCCACCTGAAAGATAATATCAAGAAAATCAATTGTCTGACGATCGAATTTATAGGTCGACTTAATATTCAAGTCATTTAGATTACCAATGAAGTCCTCCAAGTTATCATTGAAACCCTACCAGATCATAATAATGTCGTCGATATAACGATACCATGTTTGAACTTTATCAACATGATCAACAGGGTCCGTGAAAAAAATTCTCCTCTCCCAACATTCTAAAATAGGTTCGCGTATGAGGGCGCACAGGACTCCCCCATCGTTGTACCCTGTATCTGCAAATAAAAACTCTCATGGAACAGAAAAAAATTATGTGTTAAACGCAAATTTAAAATGAACTCACTAATGTATGGATCCATATCTTCATAAGAAGCTGTATCAAAAGTGCCAACAATTCTGACTAAATCATAATTTTTTGGTCTTGATTTCGGTTTCAACAGTGTAGATCTTTCTGTCTTTAAAGCTCAATCATCAGCCAGTTTCAAGGGACCCTTTTAGATACCGCCTTTCCAAAAATCTAGATTCATGTTGGAAACCATCAAAGGTAGAACAATAAAGGCGTAACCTTAAAAATTGTCCTTTAGGGATACCTTGTCTAAGAGGGCATGGATGAAAACTATTCCACCTTAGTAAGTTATTGCCGGCCGTGGATTTCCTAAAAACCGTGGTATCAAGACCCTCAGTCTGATTCTTGGAAATGGAGACATCCAAAAAATTGAGACAGTTACATTGAATCTCAAAGGTAAAGTACAATATGATATCATTAGAATTCAAACCACCAACAAACTTAATGAAACTGTCCCTAGTGCCCGACCATACAACAGTAATGTGATCAATATATCTCGCCCAAAGTTCAACATATCGATGAAACTGAAAAAATGACTCAGAAAAAACAATGGTGTTCTCCCACCAGCCCAGGAGCAAATTTGCATAGGGGGGCATGCAAGGACTGCCCATGGCAGTGCCCCTGAGCTTTTGGAAGAGCTTACCACTGAAAATAAAGCAATTGTGGGTCAACACAAACTCCAGGAGGTCCAAAATTAACTCATTATGTAGTTCCAAAAAGCTACTATGAGTACTCAAGAAGGAAGAGACTGCCTTAAGACCAGCACGATGGCGGATGGAGCTATAAAGCGCCTCCACGCCTATGCTGCACAGCTAATATTCACCACCAAAAGAAAGACCATCTAATTTGTTAAGTAGAGCCATGGTATCTTATAAATAATACTCTTATCAAGGTAAATCCCCACATTCTGTGTGAGATTATTAGTTCCTGATACTATAGGGTGACACTTTCTGCAATCCATAGAAGGTTACTATCTGTGGTGAGAATGGAAAAGGAAAGTGAAACCTGCTTCATAATGATCCAAAAGTACCACCGGTTTTGTGATGGTACGATCATCCCTTAGGGAACAGAGGGCTTGATTTTCTGTCCGTGTAAGAATATATAGGTGTTTATGTGGCTTGATTCGCTTAAGTTCCCTAATGGCCTCAAGAACCACTTTTAGGAAGACGTCAGTATTATCTTCTGGACAAATAGGGAGCATCTTGGTACTCTTAGATCTACACAAAGAAAAAGGGCCCTTTGCAGGGTCCCTCTCAGACTCAGCAAGCAAATATGTATGAATGTCTGCAGTCTGTAGATCCTCCCGATCTATACCCAATTCCAAACAAATTTTTTCATCATAAAGGCTGAAAAATTTCTTCCATTTCAGTCTTCGGACAAAAAGGTGTAAATCTTTAGTCCATTCAAATGAACTTTGTATATGGGACAAAGGAGAGTCCTTTTCTAAGCAGATTTACGTCAGGACCAGTTAAAACTCTATGGGAAAGATTAATGATAAGATTATCATGAATCTCAGGCATAGGTTTATCATTTAACTGTTGTTTCAAGTGGGATGATCTTTGATTAATTCCTCTAAAAAAGAGACATTTGGTTGAGGGGTTTGTACAATACCCTTGGAGGAGGAGGAGAACAAATCCAATATATTAGGGTCTACTAGGGGGAGTGTCTGTTTTTGTTTGTTTCTTCCTGATCATCTTATTAGTATTTAATAAAAGTTACATTTTAATTATAGAATCTAAGTTTTGGCTGTGATTCAGTTTAACTTGTGGTAAATTATAATTTCAGTGTCCAGTATCTAGTAATTTCAGTATCTAAATTGTTGTTCTTAATTATATTTTTATTCTCTTCTATTATTCATTGCCTGGTCTTTTATGGCAAGTTTGTTATCAGGTCTATTAAACATCAATAGGTGGACTTTTAAAGCAGAAGATGTCTTTTCTGATCGTGAATTAGGACAGATTAATCCAGTGACTCTGTCCCTAAATACTATCTTTAAGGAACTGGGGGACAAATACATGGCTAATATTAAGTCATGGTGGGAGGTCAAATCCTTAACAAACTATAGTAAACATGGTATTGTCCCCAAAGGATTGAGTTTAGGCATAACTCAAGCTTAGGGCTGTTTTTTAATAAAAAAGGGGAAAAGGGGAACAAATTTGAAATGCTTTTTCGTTTAAAAAAAATTATCAAAAAAATTACGGGAAAAAAAAAAATTTAGGCCCAAAAAAAAAAGTAATAGGCATTTTAAAAAACCGAATTCGAGTCAAAAAATTTTAAACCTTTTCCTAAAAACGCAAATAAAATTTTTTAAGTTTATAAAAAAATTTTTTTTAAAAAAAAAATAGGGAAAAAAAACCACTTCAAACTTTTTCTTTCGAAAAAAAAACCCAAACTTTGTCTCCTTTTCTAAAAAGGGAACCCCCCCCTCCTTCCCCCCCCACCAAAAAAAACGGACCATCGCAAAAACCCCCCATTTCCCCTTTCCCCCCCCCCTTTCCCCCCTTCCAATTCCTTTTTTTTTTTAAAAAAAAAAAAATCCCCCCGGCCTTTTTTTTCCCAAAAATTCTTCGGCAAAAAGGGGGGCTTAAAAAACCCCTACCTGCGCAAACCAGGGTTTTCCTTCCACCAAAATTCCAAACTTTTTAAAAAAACCCCCAAAACCCAAAAAAACCGCCCCCTTTCCTTCAACTTCCCGGGCGCCCCAAACGCCTCCCTGGGGAACACCCTACGGGTTTCCCCCCCCCTGGGCCCGACGGGGCCGACCCCCTTTTTCAAAACCTTTTTTAAAACCCTCAAATTTTCCAAAATTTCGGCCCTTTTTTTAACCCCCAAATTCCCCCCAATTTTTTAAATTTTGGCTGGTAAGTCTTCCACACAATTTTTCCCCACCCCATTTGGGGCGACCAGTGCCCAGCGCTGGGATCAGCTGCCCCCCGGGGTTTGCAAACCCGGCCACCGCCAAAAGAGTTTACTGTAAAACACCCCCCACCGGTAAAAAAGGGGCAAAAAAAGGGGTTAAAACTGATACTGTAGAGAAAATTACTTTTTTCACTTATTTGGGTGAACTATCTTTGAAAAAAAGTGTGGGTATTTCTCACAACACACATCTCCTTACAGGCAGGTTATTATTTTTGGGGGATTTTTTCTCTGCACCAAAGATTACTTTTTTCACTTTTAAGGGAAACCCCTTTTTAAATATCCCACTTGAAACAACATTAAATGATAAAACCAGCCTGAATTCTTTAAATCTTATCATTAACTTTTCCCCCTAATTTTTAACTGGTCCTGACGTAAATCTGCTTAAAAAGAACTCTCCTTTGCCCATATACAAATTAAGTTCATTTTAATGGACAAAAATTTACAAACCCTTTTGTCCAAGACTGAAATGGAAAATTTTTTTAGCCTTTATGATGAAAAAAAATTTTTTTGGAATTGGTTAAAATCGGGGGGATCTACAGACTGCAGACATTCTTACATATTTGCTTGCTGATCCCCAAAGGGGCCCTGCAAAGGGGGCCCTTTTTTTTTTTGTGAGATCAAGAGTACCAAGAGCTCCCATTTGGGCCAGAAATAATACGACGTCTTTCCCCAAAACACCTATACAACTTTCACAGGCAGAAAACAACCCCCATTCCCTAAGAGATAATCATACCATCACATTAAAATCAGCGGACAAGGGGGGTAATTTGGTACTTTTGGATCATTATGACTATAGAGATATGTGTCATCAGATTCTTGGGGATTGTGAGGGATGTAGAGTTTTGGACACTGATCAACTCTTATCTTCCAAAATCAAGATAAAAGTATCTTCAGTCAGGTCTTGAGAGAGACTTGAGATAGAAATGAGTTTCACTTTCTTTTTCCATCCTCACCACAGGTAGCAGCCTTCTATGGTTTGCCAAAAGTGCACAAAGGTTTGACATCACGCAGAATTTGGGGATTAACCTTTGAAAATCTTTAACCTTCGTCTTGACCCTTCCTTCCTATTTACAAAACCATGGACACTTAACAAATGTCCCCTTTTGGGGTGTAAAATTGGGTGTCCCAAATCCCCCATTATCTGGGGCTTTGGCAGTCTCTTCCTTTTTGATACTTGGTACTTTTTGGGGAAAGACATAATGAGGTTATTTTGGACCTCCTGGAGTTAGTATTGACCCACAATTATTTTATTTTCAATTTCAAGTTCTTCCACCAGTTCAGGGGTGCTGCCATGGGTAGTCCTTGCGTGCTCCCCTATACAGATTTGCTCCTGAGCTGGTGGGAGATCACCATTGATTTTTCTGAATCTTTTTCATAGTTTCATCAATATGTTAAGCTTTGGGCGAGATATATCGATCACATTATTGTTTTGTGGTTGGACACTATGGACAGTTTTATTGAGTTTGTTGGTGATTTGAAATCTAATGATATCATATTGCACTTTACCTTTGAGATTCAATGTGACTGTCTCAAGTTTTTGGATGTCTCCATTTCCAAGAATCAGACTGGAGGTCTTGATACCATGGTTTTTAGGAAATCCACGGCTTTTAAAATGGGCCTCTATGGAAAACGTGTGCAGCAGCCACCGGCGGTCCGAAAAACATAGAACATGTTCATTCTTTCGACTGGTTTTCGGACAGAATATTAACATGTCTATGTGAAGGGGGAGGGCTTTTCTCCGCTAATCGCGTAGAAATGCCGTCCTCCTGCGGCCGCGTGCACAGCCCGAAAACAGTGCAAATACCGGTTGGATAAACCAACTGGTATTTGTACTGTGCCGTGGGGACACGGCCTTACCCTCCTCATTCGTTTTCCTCTATACTAGCACCAACTGTTCTCTCACTTGCCTCCAACTGACACACCTTGTCCTCAACTGTCACACCATGCCCCAACTGTCACTTCCCTCATTTCCTCTTTAACCCCTTGTCTAATCAGGAGCTAGGTGTTGGAACTAGTGTTGACAAAGTGTATCGACAAAGTTGAAATCGGCACGGTTTTTATGTTGATCTAATTTTTTCGATCACGCGATAATTTAAGTTAAAATCTGCGCATAATCTATTAATATCGCACCATTTTCAGCGCTTCCTGTCATTTTGGCGGCCAGCAAATCAGCTTAGAGAATAGAGCAGGGTGAGCTGGGTGTGCGACGTCATGACTGGGATGTGTAAGGTTGTGATTGGCTGTGAAAATCACATGACCTTGTTGTACTTAGAACAGCCCTTCCTTTTGATGATCAGAGCGTGTCTGTGTATCATAAGAGCACGACCTGTGCTCTGTCTCTCTCCAAACAGCTCAGCAAAACTGTTCTATTTGTTCACACAGACAACTATGCTTTTAGCTGTGAACATTAGAACTTAGGTAGATTAGAGATTTTCAGTTTTTAGTTACTTAGGCTGAGAATTTTAAAGGAGCATCTAGCGCTGTACAGCCGTGGGGGGGGGTGGGGTTGGGAGGGGCTGCGGACGAACACAGACAGACAGGCTGGCAGGCAGGTTTTGAAAGAAGAGTGGATTTTGTGCAGCCCAGACTGTGCTTTGACCCTGCATTGCAATGGGTTTTGATTAACAGTTTTTGGGCAGTTTTTGGTGGAATATTACTTGTATGTTGTGCAGCCTGTACTTATATTAGGATACAGATCTTTTCTAGTAACTGCAGGTGTATTTGATAGGTGCAAAACTCAACTTTTATGATCTGTACACGATTTAATTAGTTTTTTTTTTCACTTTGGTGCGGCCCAGTTTTGTTCATAGAGCCACCTTGCAATTAAATTTGAATACAGCAATTTTGTCGTCACCGCAGGTGTATTTATAGGTGCAAAAAACGCCTTTTATTATCCGTAAACATTTCAAATAGGTGTTTTTTTCACTTTGGTGCGGCCCAGTTTTGTTCATAGAGCCACCTGGCAATTAAATTTGAAAACAGCAATTTTGTAGTCACCGCAGGTGTATTTGGTAGGTGCAAAAAACACCTTTTATTATCCGTATACATTTCAAATAGGTGTTTTTTTCACTTTGGTGCGGCCCAGTTTTGTTCATAGAGCCACCTTGCACTTAAATTTGAATACAGCAATTTTGTAGTCACCGCAGGTGTATTTATAGGTGCAAAAAACTCCTTTTATTATCCGTATACATTTCAAATAGGTGTTTTTTTCACTTTGGTGCGGCCCAGTTTTGTTCATAGAGCCACCTTGCACTTAAATTTGAATACAGCAATTTTGTCGTCACCGCAGGTGTATTTATAGGTGCAAAAAACGCCTTTTATTATCCGTATACATTTCAAATAGGTGTTTTTTTTCACTTTGGTGCGGCCCAGTTTTGTTCATGGAGCCACCGACGGAGGAGGAGACGGACACAGATGCGGACACGGAGCCTTTCTCTCCTTCGAATCCACAAGGCCTGACAGTTTCACAATTGTATCGGTCTTTATTAGGCAGTGGTTCGAGGTCCAGGGCTAGTGACAGGCGGCGCATTAGCTCTCAGGGTGCATCATCTGAGGCAAGTCAGGGCTGTGTTGAAGCTGTGCCGGAGGAAGCGGAGGAGGAGGAGGTATTCCTGGACACCGACATTACCGACGTCCCTGCCTTGGAAAGAGGTTGGCGCAAATTTGAGGCGGAGGAGGAAGATGAGGAAGATCAGTTTGCTAGTGCCCCTCGACCCAGAGGCTTGGGAAATCAAGGCTCCATCTCTCACATGAGTGCTTGGATGCTCCATTTCCTCCAACATGATCCTCGCATTAAGGCCATCAAAATGAACAACAGTTACTGGGTGGCCACCCTCCTGGATCCTCGGTACAAAACAAAACTCAGCACTTTCCTTCCACTCACCCAAATAGAGAGTAAAATGCAGGAAATGGAGACCTTGCTGATTGATCAACTGGAGACATCTGTTGCGTCTGCTTCACGTTCTTCAAATATCACGGTGGAACAACATCAGCGACGTGACAGCAGTAGAGTGCCAAACAGCCGTAGCGGCAGCAGCAGGCTAGGTGGCAGAATCCTAATGGGTGACCTCTGGCAATCTTTATTTACCACCTCACCAATGCATGTAATGCAGGGCACACATACAACACACAGAGACCAGCTTAAGATCATGGTGCACGACTATCTGCGTCTCAACACCGATGTTTTTGGATGTGTTCCGGACCCAATTGACTTCTGGGTATCCAAAATGGATGAATGGCCCGAGCTCGCTCGCCACGCCATAGAGGTGTTGTCCTGCCCAGCAGCCAGCATCATATCTGAGCGGACCTTCAGCACAGCTGGAGGAGTCATTACAGACAAACGCATCTGGCTTTCCACAGATAATGTGGATCGTTTGACTTTCATCAAGATGAATCAGGCATGGATCTCTGATGATGTTGTGGCCCCAATTGCCGAGGTCACCGATTAGTTGCCGGTCTACTTCACATTCCTCTTCAAACAGAAATGGTCCTCTTGAAAACTTTTTTTTTTTAAATGATCATTTCTTACTGCAATTTTTATTCTCAGTTCCCAAAAGTTCATTTTGCTGGTTTTGCTGTGAGGAGACTGTAAAAGACACCAAGGTTTCATGACAAAACCGTATTCCATTTATTCACTTCATCTTTAGAATTTTTCGCATTGTCAATGGTTTTGGGGTCATGTTGCTGTGAGATACAGCTATAATCATGGTCCTTTGGAACAGAAATGTGGCTTCTAAGTGGCATTTCTCCCTCACAATTTTTAACAGTGGCTGAGAAGTCATTTTTATAATTTTTTGGGGTCATGGTGCTGTGAGATACAGCTAGAATCATGGTCCTTTGGAACAGAAATGTGGCTTCTAAGTGGCATTTCTCCCTCACAATTTTTAACAGTGGCTGAGGTCATTTTTATAAATTTTTGGGTCATGCTGCTTTGAAATGCAGTAATACTACAGGTCCTATTATAAAAAAAAAATTTGTTTCTAACAGACATTTGTTCTTCACAATTGTCAAAAGTGGATCAGGGGTTATGTTTTGAATTTTTGGGGGTGTGTTGCTGTAAAATGCAGCTATACTATAGGCTTTATTGTAAAAAATGTAAAAAATGTGCTATCAGAAACAGGAATAGGTAGGATACTGTTAATGGACACATATTGCAAAATGACTTGATTTTGCAAGATCTTTAACATAGCTAGCAATCCCTGTAGTGAGACAACCCATTTAATACATTTAAAAAAAGAGAAACAAAGATGTGGTAGGATGGCTATTTTAAAAATGTGTTTTCTAGAATTAAACTACTAAAAAACTGGCATGCACAACATAGCTGATACAAATATTCCTCTGAATTGTACAAGGGAGGTACAGGAAGACTTGAACAGATG
This sequence comes from Phyllomedusa bahiana, assembly GCA_025379985.1. Taxonomy (NCBI): domain Eukaryota; kingdom Metazoa; phylum Chordata; class Amphibia; order Anura; family Hylidae; genus Phyllomedusa; species Phyllomedusa bahiana. The sequence goes on from JAODAL010055554.1 coordinate 11,232, forward strand.
TAGGTTACCCAGGACAGATATAGTCTATGTCCAGTTCAACTAAAATGGTGGTTGAAAGACTCCTTTTTCCGGCACTTTTTAATCTGTGGGTCAGACAGGTTTAATTGTCATATTGCGGTCGAGGACAGGTATAGTCTATGTCCAGTGAAACTAAAATGGTGGTTGAAAGACTCCTTTTTCCGGCACTTTTTAATCTGTGGGTCAGACAGGTTTAATGGTCATGCTGTGGCCCAGGACAGGGATAGTCTATGTCCAGTGAAACTAAAATGGTGGTTGAAAGACTCCTTTTTCCAGCATTTTTAAATCTGGGGGTCATGCAGGTTTGGGGCTCATGCTGTGGCCCAAGACAGGGATAGTCTATGTCCAGTTCAACTAAAATGGTGGGTCAAAGACTCCTTTTACCGGCACTTTTTAATCTGTGGTTCAGACAGGTTTAATGGTCATACTGTGGTACAGGACAGGTATAGTCAATGTCCAGTGAAAATAAAATGGTGGTTGAAAGACTCCTTTTTCCGGCACTTTTTACTCTGTGGGTCAGACAGGTTTAATCGTCAAACTGTGGCCCAGGACAGAGATAGTCATGTCAAGTGAAACTAAAATGGTGGTTGAAAGACTCCTTTTTCCGGCACTTTTTAATCTGTTTGTCAGACATGTTTAATGGTCATACTGTGTTAAAGGACAGATATAGTCAATGTCCAGTTAAACTAAAATGGTGGTTGAAAGACTTCTTTTTCTGGCACTTTTTAATCTGTGGGTCAGACAGGTTTAACGGTCATACTCCGGTCCAGGAGAGGTATAGTCTATGTCCAGTGAAACAAAAATGGTGGTTGAAAGACTCCTTTTTCCGGCACTTTTTAATCTTTGGGTCAGACAGGTTTGAGGGTCATGCTGTGTTCCAGGACAGGATAGATAATGTCCAGTTCAAGTAAAATGATGGTTCAAATAATACTGCCTTCTGGCACTTTTTAATTTGTGGATCATGCAGCTTTAAGGGTCAGGTTTTGGTACAAGACAGGGATAGTGAATGGTCTGTGACTTTTTTTCTGTGACTTTTATAACCTAATTGTGTTGCCTAAGATGTAGCACGTATCCATTTGACTGTTGTGGATGTTAATTCCAGCTTCTCCAGCCCTGTTTGGGTGTAAGAATGAAGGTGTTGTTCCTCTCCCATAGACTTTAATGGTCATTGGTGATAATCTATTATTGACTATCGAAAATTGTCTTGATAATTGCCGATATTATCGACCCGATGACGATAGTCAACATAATCACTCATCACTAGTTGGAGCATGTGATGTGTGGGGCATTGTGGGGTAAGAAACTTAACCTCTGCTGGCACAGTGGCTGATACTTTCTTAAAGGGAACCTATCACCTGACTTTTTTCAGGATGCAAACTGTAGATTTGAGCATTAAATACTCTAAAACTACTGTATAAGAGACACAGTGCAGGTAACAGCATGTCTGTCACTAGCTTGTGCTATCCTCAGCAAGGGGGGCATAACCTATGTGACAGGTTCTCTTTAAAGATGCATACCACTAAATAAACATTATAAATAAATGACACATAATACAACGTAGCGAGGTCAACCTTACAACATGCACTGGGGTATTAAAGTAATAATGGAGAGTGGTCTGTTAGATGCCTCCATTACTAACACTGTAATAAAATGGCAAAAAAAGAAAAATAAACACTTTATTCAAATTAACACTCATTGACAAAATTCCAAATTGACAATTTTATTAAAGAAATGGATCCAATACTGGTCTGACGTAGTCCAAAAAGTCTGACATAGTTCAACGGGGAAACGTGTGGAAAATAGAAATACTACTAAAAAAATGACACTTCTAAACTCCATCCCCTGAATCATCTGAGAATCAAGCTTGCCGCTGTTTCTCTGTGGGTGCAGAGAACATAGTTCAGGCTCATACAATAAGATCCTGAGGAGTACAGACCAAAGCCTGAGATATTTGTCCTCTTTCTCGCCCCTAGGGTAAGCCTGTGAGCTGTGGCTCATACCTCCTCTTTTTTCCATACCCCCACAATTGTACAGTGCTGCCTAGGGTCTACACAAAATGCAACGTATCACCCCATAACCCACCTATGACTCCATGAGCGGTTTGTACAGAGGTAGGAGACAGGTAGGCAGTTGCTGGAAATGTGTGGATTTTAAGATATTTGTGTGTTAAAATCTGCAGAGATGATTTGTGACGGGAGAAGAGAAAGTGAATGACATCAAAAAACAGGTCATTTATGAGTCACAGGATGTATCTGTACTGTAAGTGTTTATATATCTGCAGAGAACCTGTGTACAACTGGTAACTACCAGTTGGTCACTGTACAGCAGTAATATTGGTCCTACCATAGTGGTATATATGTAAACAATATGGCGTTATTACTCAGTCATTATATATGGTTGGGATATTTGATCCTGATGCATCATTATTTGATGATCACTGCTCCCAGTCTATATCCTGTAGTTCAGCCCTCAATAGGGGGAAATTGGCCTTTATAAAATTAAATCTGCTGCTTTGGAACTAGCACCTCAAGCTCCCTTATTTTGCTTGCTAAACTTTTGACGTTTGTGAACAGACCCTTCAAACTTACTTCCAGTTTTATACATTCAATAGATGGCATGGGATTTTATACTACACATTATTTAGATGGCATGGGATTATATATTACCAGTCAGTAGATGGCATGAAATTATACATTACTCGTTCAGTAGATGGCATGAAATCATACATTACCTGTTCAGTAGATGGTATGGGATTATACATTACATGTCCAGTAGATGGCATGGGATTATATATTAACTATTCAGTAGATGGCATGCAATTATACATTACACGTTCAGTAGATGGCATGAAATCATACATTACCTGTTCAGTAGATGGTATGGGATTATACATTACTTGTTCAGTAGATGGCATAGGATTATACATTAATCATTCAGTAGATGGCATGGGATTATACATTACACGTTCAGTAGTTGCATGGGACTAAACATTACATGTTCCGTAGATGGCATGGGATTATAGTTTACATGTTCAGTAGATGGCATGAAATTATACATTACCTGTTTAGTAAAGGGCATGGGATTATACATTACTAGTGATGAGCGATTGTGTCAACTATCGTTATCGATTCGATAGTCTATATCGGCAATTATCATGACCAGGGGCGTTGCTAGGGTCCCAAAACATCCGGGGCCCGGGCCCTGTGTTAAGTTTTGCTCAGAAGGGCGGGGTTCACACGGCGTTTTTTACACCCATGAACCGCGGCATGTGTTTTGACAAAGAAAAAACTGTGGCCAGCGCATCCCTCTGAGCTCCCACTAATATTTATTCTCCCAAGAACAGGTAATCATCGCTCTCAGTGACAGCTATGAGTTACCATAATGTTGGCCCGTACTTCGGGTGTATGGAAGTGCAATTACCCGCCAAAGTACGGACCAACATTATGTTATGTGAACATACACAACGTATTTGTGGGGCATAACTGTGCTGTAATGCGGCCAAAGTTCGCCCCACAAATACGGTAAACTCATAGCGGTGAGAGCTAGGATTAGCTGCTGTTTTCCCTGCACATAGAGCCCACCCATAAAAATAAGTGACCTGCCGCTTCTTTTAGGGGGAAAGTGAAAATGGATGGGAGGTGGCCGGAGCGCTGCTGAAATTACACGCTGGAGAGCACGTACTTTCAACAGCAGGCGTATAGCGGTGTGCACAGGTCCGTGCCACTATATGCTGTGTGAACATACCCTTAGGGCAGTACACCGTGTGTTTTGGAAGTACATGCTGTTCAGCGCGTACTTCCAAGCACAAGGAGGGCGGTCCATTCATCTCCACTATCAGAGTCGCAAAGAAGTGACGTCACTTCTCTCCCCCGGTGTACAATATATGTGTATTGTATGCACGGGAGAGACGAGATGTAATTCATAGCTCTCTGTGAGAACTATGAATTACAGTAATTGTGGCGCGCATGTCGGGCGTATTGAGCGCAAATACGCCACGAAATGTGCCCCATGGTTTACGCAGTGTGAACATACCCTTAGTCTGGCTGCAGCAGCAAAATCATACGCAACCCTGACAAAATGACAATATAAAAAAATTATATTCAAATATGATTTGTCATCAGGTTGTAGTTTACATGTCTAAGGGTATGTTCACATGGCGTAATTGCGGTAATCCACAGTTCTCATAGAGAACTATGGATTACATGTCCTCCCCCCATGCGTACAATACGATCATATTGTATGCATAGGGAGATAAGTGACATGTCAATGCATGTCTATGGGGCCGGCGGGCTGTTGCCCCCCCATCCGCCCCTCCCCCGTGCTTCGAGAAGACGTGCTGATCAGCGCGAGCTCCTGAAGCACACAGTGTATTGCGGCGCGTACCGTACACGTCACAATACACCGTGTGAACATAGCCTAAGGGACACACAGGCAGGATTATGTTTTACTGATGTGAATGAGGTGATATTGTGGATATGTGTGTGTATACACCAATATACATACTCATATACACAGTACATACACAGAGACATACATACACAGAGACATATATTCAAACATACATACACACACATACAATGCATACATACACACACACACGTATACACATATAAACATACACACAGACATCTATACAAACACATACACACATGTATACACATAAATACAATACATACACATTTGCATACACACATGCATACACATTCAGTACAGTTCACATTCAGGAACATTATTTTGTCTCCCCCGTATTACACTACTTAGAATTATTGTTCAGCACTGAGGCTCCTCACCCACTCCTCAATCACTCCTCCTCACCTTCTTGCTGGTCTAGTCCTGGGCGAGATAAGAGGACAGCAGGGGGCGGAGCCTCTCACAGCCAGACAGCACGCTGCTTCCAGACTCCCTTCACAGTGTGAGCAGCCGGCGCCCCCTCCTCCCTCCTGTGCTCCTGTCATCCCGGGCAGTCGCCCTCCCACTCTCTGCCTGCACATAGCTGCTGCTGCTGCTCTGAATTGTATGTGCGTCGAGGGGACGCACACACAGTGGAACAGCTTGTCGGCTCTACAGGTCACAGTAATAACCTGGAACCGGACGTTCTGAGACTCGGGGCACAGGGAGTCTGGTCTGGGGCTTGTGCCCAGAACAAACCTACCTAGCGACGCCCCTGATCATGACGATTTCCAATAGTCGATAACAGATTATCACTGATGACCATTAAAGTCTATGGGAGAGGAACAACACCTTCATTCTTACACCCAAACAGGGCTGGAGAAGCTGGAATTAACATCCACAACAGCAAACTGGATATGTGCTACATCTTAGGCAGGACAATTAGGCTATAAAAGTCAAAAAAAAACCAACACCTTCACTACCCGTTTTGTACCACAAGCTACCTTAAACCTGCATGACCCAAAAATTTAAAAAAAGTTCCAGAAGGGCAGTAAAATTTAACATCATTTTACTTAACGGACTTTTACTATCCGGGAACCGCAGAATGACCAAAAAAACCTGTCAAAACCCAAAAATTTAAAAATGCCGGAAAAATGAGTCTTTGAACCCCTTTTTAGTTAAACTGGACATTGACATACCTGTCCGGGGCCTAAAAGAGCCCCAAACCTCTACCCCCAGAAAAAAAATTGCGGGAAAAAGGAGATTTGAACCCCATTTTATTTTGAACTGGACATTGACTAATCCCCCCGGACCGCAGTATGACCTTTAAAACCCTGTCTGACCCCCAGATTAAAAGTGCCAGAAAAAGGATCTTTAACCCACCATTTTAGTTGAACGGACATTTGACTATATCTGTCCTGGACCGCGAGACCAAAAAACCCTGTCTGACCCACAGAAAAAAAAGGCCCGGAAAAAGTTTTTAAAACACCATTAAGTTGAACGACATTACTAACCTTCCTGGGCCACAGCATGAGCCCCAAACCTGCATAAACCCCCAAATTTAAAAAAATGCCGGGAAAAAGGACTTTCAACCACCATTTTTTTGAACGGGACATTGACATACCGGCCGGGACCGCAGTATGACCTTAAACCCGTCTGACCCACAGATTAAAAAGGGGCAAAAAAAGGAGCCCCTTTCAACCACCTTTTTTAGTTAACGGACATTGACTATCCATGTCCTGGACCGCAGTATATCTAAAATCCCACACGGGTCCCTTATGGACCATCAGCAAAAAAATTTCTCAATAAAAAATAAACTATTTTAAAAAAACCCCCTTTTTCCCATTACGCGCTCCCCAACTACTTCCTTTCTACGGGGACATTTTTCCCACCGTGACATTTAAAATTTGGAAAGCAAACGAAAAGAGTCCCAGTGGGGTCAAGGGGGCCTTCTGAAAATCCTGCATTCAGGAAATTACGACAAGGCGGGTGGGGCGTAAACTGGATCATGCAGGTTCGCTTTCGGGGTGGACTTACAGTGGGTGTGGTGAAGCAAGGGCGGCATCCGTCATCTTTTAACAAATAGGTCACAAGCAGGGCCCGAGTTACAGGGGGGTTTGATCCCAGGTTGGCGTCCGCATCCATTAACACGTCAAAAAATGCCCTTAACCACAACAAAACACGTCCCCGAAGCAGAGTGGGGAAAGGGGGTGTACCCAAACCTCCCCTTCCTCATACTTCAAACCGGGTGCCTTGAGAAATTTCTGCCTCACGAACGTTTTTCCCCCCCCCCGATAGTGCGCCCAAATTTTTGGCTCATTGGAAATCGGGTGGTTACCCCTTTTTCACCCAGTCCCCTTTTTCTTGCATTCTTTTCTCGTTTTATCAATTTTGGAGAAAAATGTCTCTGTTCTTGGGGTGGCGAATGGCTCCATAGCCAGGGTCCTCTGAATAACCTACACTGTTAAATCTTCCTGTACCGCCCTTGTACTTTTAGAGGAAATTTTTTGTATCACTATTTTGACATGCAATTTTTTTAGTAGTTTAATTCTAAAAAACACATTTTTAAAATAGGAGGGAACCCCCACCACCTCTTTGTTTCCTTTTTTTTAAAATTGTATTAAAGGGGGTTTTCTCACACAGGGATCGCTAGCAATGTTAAAGCTTGCAAAAAAATCATTTTGAAATAGTGTCCTTTAAACATGTCCTCCTTTTCCCTTTTTTTGATACACCATGCCCCCAAAAATTTTCAAACATCACCCTTGAGCCACTCTTACAATTGTGAAAAACAGATGCTTTTAGAAACCACATTTTTTAGAATAGGACCTGTATATAGCGTATTTAAAAGCAACATGCCCCCAAAAATTAAAAACAGACCCTTTGACCCTCTTGAAAATTTGAAAAAAAATGTCTTTAGAAACCACATTTTTAAAAATAACACCGTATATAGTTTGCATTTCAACACATAAACCCCAAAAATTATAAAAATGACTTCCAGGCACTGTTAGAAATTGTGGGGGAAAATGCCCACTTAGATCCCAAATTTTCTGTTCCAAAGGCCTTTGTTTATAGCTGAACTCACCACAATGCCCCCCAAAACCATTGACAGTGCGAAAAATTTAAAAGATAAGTGAGTAAAGGGAAATACGTTTTATCATAAACCCATTAAAATTGGGTTGTCTTTTACAGTCTCCTCCCGCAAAACCACAAAATCCCTTTTGGGAAATAGAATAAAAATTGCGTAAAAATAACATTTTTAAAAACATTTTTTCAAGATGACCATTTCTGTTTAAAAGGGGAATGAAGAACCGGCAACTAATCGGGGACCTCGCAATTGGGCCACAAAAACATCAGAGATCCTGCCTATTCATCTGAAAAAGTCAAAAGATAACTTTCTTGAAAGCCGGATCGTTTGTCTGTAATACTCCTCCACTGGCGAAGGCCGGGCGATAGACGCGGGTGGGCAGGAAAAAACCTCTATGGGGTGCGAGCGAGCTGGGACCATTCATCCATTTTGGATACCCAGAAGTCTTTGGGTTTTCCGGAAAATATCCAAAAACATTTTGGGTTGAGACCAGAAAAAGCCCCCCCTGCCCATGACTTTTCCGGGCTCTGTGGTTGTATGTGTCCCCCGCACTACATGTTTTGGTGAGGTGGGGAAATAAAGGATCCAGAGGTCACCATTTGGCTTTCTGCCACAATGCCGCTGCTGCGCACTTGGGCAAATCTAAAATGCGTCACGTTCTGAGTTTTTTCCACCCACATTTGAGGACTGAAGCAGACGCAACACATGTTTCCCTTGATCAACACACGGTCTACAATTCCTGCATTTTTCCCTATTTGGGTGGGGGAGAAAATGCGAGCTTTGCTTTTTACCGGGATCGAGAGGGTGGGCCCCCAGTAAATGTTTTCATTTTTTTGGGGCCTTAATGCGAGGATCAATTGGAAAATGAGCACCAAGCACTCATTGGAGATGGGCCTTTATTCCCAGCCTCTGGGGCAGGGGGACTACAAAATGATCTTCCCCCCATCTTCCCCTCCGCCTAAATCCAGCCAACCTCTTTCCAAGGCAGGGACATCGGAATTTGGTTTTCCAGGAATAACCTCCCCCCGCTTCCCCCGGGACAGCTTCAACACAGCCTGACTTCCTCAAGGAAAAGCTGAGGCGCCCCTTGCCCTAGCCCGGGCCCCGAACCACGCCTAAAAAAAGACCGATAAAGTTTTGAAACTGTTGGGCCTTCTGGATTCAACAAGAAAGGCCCTGTCCGCACTGTGTCCTCTCCCCCTCCTCGCTGGGGGGGACCTATTTTCAGAGGTCCAACGATCGTTCCGAACAAGATCACCACAATTCTTTTTGCTGACAAGGGGATTGTCCACACTGACCATTTTTGGCTTCTTCAAAACTGGCAAGGATGGGGAGAGCCTTTCACCTGCCTCACTCTCGTGGCTCAACCCCCGAGGTCTGCACGCTGCTTGCAGGGCTGGGCACTTTGTACTGCGTAATGGCATGGCGCTCTGCCATAATCGCGGACATGGGAGGGCGGAATTCCAGCGTGTTTTCCACGTCAACAATTAAACGGGTTTACGGGAACCGAGCTGACGCGAATCACCAGGCGGGGCGAAGCAGGGTCAACGGCGGGGGGGTGAGCTCAGACCTCGAGCCTTTCCCACAGGCGCCCCGAAATTTCTGGACACAAGGTTTATACGTGTGCCAGGCAAGGATTGCCCCCCTACCGATCTTAATGGCGGCCAGGAATTTCGACGTTTTTTCGCACACCACCTTGCCTGGGCACAAGTTTTGTCCCAAAACCAGCGCTCGTCTCGTTGCGAAGAGCCTCCACGCCTTGACCATGTTGGACGGTCTCCAAGACAGATTAATTTTCAACAGGCTGGTTTTTTTATGGGGACGTGATCACCATGGGCCCTTGGGGGAAAGACCCCGCACCACCCGCAGTTTGAAGAGCGGCGCCGAGCCTGAAGCCACCGTACCACCAGAACATCCACGAGAATAGCGGCCTTGGGGCCTTCTTACAGTCCATTATGGGGGGTGAGATGGGGCTTTCCCCGGGCACAGATGCTGAAACGCCTTAAATTTTAGATCACTGGGTGGCCCGGGCAGGGGGCGCTTTTTTTGAAAAAAAATGCCTGCTCGCTTTTTGGTACTGGGCAGGCAAGGGCCATGAGGCGGAACCCATCTGGTCCACCAATGGAAAGGGCAACATTTTCCAGGCCAAAATCCTGGGAATGCCGCATTCACTTTTGGATTTGGATGGGTTTGGGGGTTTAAATGTTTCTTCCTCCCAAACCGGTAGACAAAGGCTGGCTGCAGACTGGCGCGTACGGAAAGCAGGCAAACTGGTGGAAGGAAAGGGGGAGGGTGGGTCTCTTGGGGCGGGGCCTCGGGCAACGGCGGAGGCTGAAGCGAGGCTGATCCTTGATCAAGACGTGAGAGACTGGGGGAACTGGGGGGCGCTTTTTCGGGCGAGAGGAGGGCGGAACAAAGGGGGTAACAGTGGGGTTTGGGAAACCCGGAATCAGTTGGCCTTTTTGGCCAATTTTTCCCTCCCTTTCAACTCATGCATTTGCTGCATGTGACTAGACATGTTGGTAGTGGTTAAACACCTAAGATTCTTGCCTCTACTGATGCGTTTACGGCAAAGGCGGCATATGACATCACTGGTTGAATCTGAGGCTTGCTCGAAAAAGGCCCAGGCTTGAGAGGTCCTGGACCTTTTCGACGGCGATGAGCGAGGAGCGGTGTTTCCGCTGATCATGGCTGGCGGAATAATCTCAGCAGACTTGTGCGACCGACCTCTCCCTTTTTGAGGCGGGACCCGTACTGACATTACCCCATCGTCTTCCTCCACGTCCAGTGATGAAGCGCTCGCAAGCAAATTCTGCTGAAAAGACCACGTTGAATCTGCAATGTCATCATCATCATCATCAACACAGGTGACTTCCTCGTCCTGACATTCTACATCCTGGAGCTGCGGGCTCCAAGCAACTGGCACCGCAAGACAATTGCAACCGCTCCCTTTGGGATTTTGCCGATTGACCGGCTTCCTTCTCCTCCACCTTCTCTCGTACCTCCACATCCATGTCCTACACCCCTCTTTGCTCGCTTACCACCTGCATTTCGCTCCATATTCAGAAAGATAAAAATTTAAAAAGGTATCGAAGGGAGGGGGCGGGGTTTGCCATGTGAAGAAGCCTTTCTCCTGAGCTCCTCTGCACCCTTCAGGGAATCCACAGCCATCAGCCTCATAATCATGGGGAAATCATTTTAAAAGGCGAAAACTGGCCCTACAGCAGCTGCTGACCCTGCCCAGGGGGTCATTTGCCAGTATTTCGGGCGTTTTGCAGCCCTTATGCCTCCTGAAGACGCGGGGGAACGCGGGTCCCAAGATGGCCGCCCGGCCCACCCATCAGCTGTGATCCACGACAGTGCGCCCGACATCAAGGAGATGCCTTCTACCCGCTCGGCTCGCAAGAAACGGGACGCCCTGCTCTCCAGCTCCTTATCAGCGGCTCTAGCTGATGCGGGACGTCCAGATGCCGACTGCACCGCCCGGGACGTGCGCTCTACAGATGCGGCCTGCTTCTCTGCCAGCCTAGACCCGAGAACGGAACCTGTATTCACCGTGGTCTCTCCTTCCGCGACTTCGCTGAGCAGACCTCCTGCGCGCGATGTCCCAGGTACTCTGCCGGTCCCGGCGCCTGCTGCGGCTCAGTGTGAGTCAGCGGGGCGCAGGCCGGTGACGCACCATGTGCAGGGAGATGGACCGCTGGGTGCCGCGGCTCCGACGGGGATGCGGCTGCAAGGGGAGCCCTGTGCACTGCGGGATGGGCTCAATGAGGACTCTGAGCTCAATCCCAGCTCCTCTCCCCCTACACCCTCACCAGGGGACTTGTCTGGGCTACATGGAAATGACTCTGGGGTCCATACCCCCATGACCCTGCAGCCACCTGGACCTCCCACCTCCTGTGAGGGGCCCACTCAGCTCCATTCTCCGGCTCTGGACTCTCAATCGTCCATGGGGAGTGGACCCCCTATTACAGGGGCCCCTGCAACCTCAGGTTGGTTTCCCCAGACTTGACTACCCTTGCCTCAGGCACATTAAGCAGCCCAATTACCAGCCTGGGCCAGGAGTCGGCCTGCTGCTCCCCAGCGTTGTCCACGGGTTCATCATGGGGCGAAGATATCTATCGGGGCCATCCCAGGGGCCCTTCAGGAGTACAGTCTTCTGCACCAGCTGTGCCCACCGCGTCTGTGCCCAGTGGCTCTACCCATGCTAGCCATCTAGTTGTCTCTCCGTCCCTGGCCAGCGCTAGCCCACATCTTTGCCCGGATGCCACCTCCTTTACCCCCCAGATCTCAGGCCCGGGGGCCCTCTACTTCTTCCTCCGGAGGTGCATATGTTCATTCTATGTCAAGAGAGGGGGCTGAGATGTTGCCCTCGGCCGCAGCGTGCAGGCCAATAACTCTGGCGGACCTCCAACTTCTTACACAGAACCTCCCCACTAGGCAGGATATCTCCTCTATGGAGAAACGGCTTTTGAACGAGTTTGCTTAATTCCGCTCTGAACTGTCATCTGTGTCCGCAAGGGTGGATGGCCTACAGCAGGCTCAGGACTCCTCCTCCACCTCTCTCTCTGTACTGCAAGGTGTAGTGCAGCAACATTCATCTCAACTATTTGCCCTCCAGCAGCATCTGGATGATGTAGAAAACAGAGGGAGGAGGAATAATCTTAGGATCCGGGGGTTTCCAGAATCGGTGCCTGCCTCTGAGCTATACTCTACTGTATCTCAAGTCTTCAATAACATTCTGGACCGCGACCCAAATACCTACATAGAGATGGACCGAGTCCATAGAGCCCTGAGACCTCCTAGCAAGGACATTCAGCACCTTAGGGACGTAGTCTGCCGGGTCCATTTTTATGTCCTTAAAGAGCAAATCCTTCAGAAAACTCATTCTCGCCGTTCTTTGACATACCAAGATCATCAGTTACAGATATTCCCGGACTTGTCTCGTCATACCCTGGCACAGCGAGCTATGCTAAAACCCATTCTTAATGCCCTGAAGGAGAGGAACATCCCTTACAGATGGCTGTTCCCTTTTGCGCTTATTGTCCGCCGGTCGGAGCGCACCTACACCTTGCGCACTCCGGAGGATCTACCATCATTTGTGCGGGACTTAAAAACTTTCCCGATGTCTCACTGCCGGATGGCCCCTTTTT